>JAJIBD010031897.1:0-128357 GCA_021461705.1 Cryptotis parvus | reverse complement strand
TTAATGGACATTAGCTCAGCTGAAAGAACCACTGTGTCTCCATGATGAATTCCACACCTGTTAAAGTCTCTACATTGCTTCTCCGCAGGAATCTACTCTGGAAACCAAAAATACGCAGCGGAAACACCATCCCTACTTTTATGTTCATAGTAGCATTATTCACAATAGCTAGGAATCTGGAAACACTAAGGTGCCCAAGTCGATGACTGGATAAGAAGCTTTGGTACATCTACACAATGGAATACTATGCAGCTGTTAGGAAAAATGAAGTTATAAGAATTTGCCTATAAATGGATGGACATGGAGAAGATTATGTTGAGTGAGAATTAGCCAGAAGGAAAGACAGATACAGAATGACTGCATTTATTTGCATAGCATAAATATATATGTACATATTATGATACCAATATCAAGGTCAAAGTGAAACATATATCAGGAGGTCTTGTCAAGGTGGAAATTATCACAAGCGTGTGGGAGTCAGAGGTTAGGTAAGACAGAAAATGGAACAGTGTGCTAACATTGTGTCGAGGGTACTAATGCCAACCTAGAACTGAGCATTAAATAGAGGCAAAAGGATACACATGACAACCTTTTAAGTGTATGTTCTGTAATCCATAGTCTGGAAGGGAAGGAAAAGAAAGAGAGAAAAGGGGAAAGAAATAAAAGGACCTGCCATGGAGGTGGGGCTGGGGAAGGGGGGGAACCCGGGGATGTTGAGTGGTGGGAGATGGGCACTGGTGGAGGGGCGGGTGCTGGAACACTGTATGACCAAAACCCAAATATGAACTTTTTAATTGTATATCTTTTATTTGTATATCTCACGGTGGTATAATAAAATACTTAAAAATTCATAATAAAAAATAATAAAGTCTCTGTGCTTGCAGGGGACTTAGCAGTGAAGGACATCTTGGGGACATCTTGAAGGGACTCTGGCAGGTCACCTGCCCAAAGCCAGAAGGAACAGAAAACAGGGGGGTCAGGCTAACCTGAATTTTTCATAGATCTGCTCAATACAATACAGCAACAGCATCTTACTGCAGAGCCCTTTCAGAATTGAGAAAGGCTATAAAATGGAACACTCACTGGATTCTAAAATAAATCAAATAATTAATCATATATGTAATAAATTTTGGGTTATAGGTAAGCGAAATAATTAATAGTTTATCTTGATTTTTACTTTTAATACAACTCCTAAGATAAAATTGTGTAGTGGGCTGAAGAAATAGGTATAGGAGAGTAACCACTGTGGTTACGCCTCCAGCATCACATGTGGTTCATTAAACACAGCCAACACTAAACCTTGAGCACTATTGAGTGTGGCCCCAAACCAAACAGAAGAAAACCTCAAAACTAAAACAATAGATGTGGCTTGGATTGGTCTTATATTTAAAGGTAAATATGTGTCACGGTGCTTGATTTACACAGCCAACCTAGGAGTTTGATTCCTGGCACAGTATATATGGACCCCAAAGTCCTGCCCGTGTAATCCCAAAACTCAGAGCCATGAGTAGGCGCTGAAGCACAGCTGTATTATACGGCTCCAAGAAAGGAAAGAAGAAAAATTATTTTAGCAATAAGGGCTAAAGATTCGTTTGCTTTGTGTTTACAGTCTCCTATTTAATCAGACTCTTCATTTTCTCTGTTCTGTCTTATTCTTATTTATAGAGCAATTATGCCTCTCAAGTTCTGGCTTGAATCCACAATGCCAGGAGTAAGTAAGTTTTTTAGTTCTCTGACTATAGCTCTTAAATGATACTTGCAATAACAAGCCGCTTCAAATAAAGCCATCTTCATCCAGCTCATTTGTAGAAGAGCTGATGCTGCAGCAGCTGGCTCACCAGTGAGGCACCTTTGTCAGCTAAAATGAAGCACATTGGATTGCCACTGCACCTGGGGAAGATCTAAATGTGTGTCAGAAGACTTAAAGGCAGATCTGCACAGGTCCTCACACCTAATGCAAACTCAGTTAGCATTTGATTGATGTAAGAGTAAAAACTGCATAATCACATTTGCTATGGAGTTGTTGTTAGATCCATAAGGCAGAGGAGCCAGAGCAGTAAACCAAAGAGACAAAAGTAAGGGTGGACTTGGACTGAAGCATGTACAGCAATTAGGACATTTGCCTCACATACTTAACATGGGTTGTCCCCCGGCATGCCTCATATTGGTCCTGAGCACTCCCAGGAGTGATCACTGAGTGCAGAGCCAGGGTAGCCATGAAGACACAGGCAGATGTGACTCTACCACCTCAAAAAGTAGGTCTTGTAGCCAAGGGATCCTGCTCCTTGCCAGCCAGTCTTACAGCTGCACTTCAAAGTGCTGACAAGGATCTGTACCAAAGGGCTCCAAGACTTGCCCTATCACTATTCAAACAGGAAGTACTATTTTAGATCCCTCACCCTGTAGATGAAAGCTAACATTCAAGAGATTGGTCTGCAGCCCCAGCGAAATATTACGCAGCAAATAGAAGTCTTAAAAGAACTTCTACAGCTATGTGAAATCAAAGTTCATGTTCTCAATCACTCAAGATTGCCATTTTTCCACATAAATGCTACTTGCTCAGGGATGGACAACGAAAAGCGAGGCTGGCACAGTAGTTAGTTTTTCAATCCCTTTCTTCACAATGTTGTGCCAAGGAGATTATAGCACTGCAAGACCAGGAATCATGCTGGAGTTACATGTATAGCCACAGTTAATGCAATAGACTCAAGGGGCTGATTTGGGGGTGTTTAATGAACCAATATAGTAAATTATGAGTGAAGGAAGTACAGCGCTTTAATCACTTATTACTGAAGGAAACATGAGAAAGATAGTTGAGCATCACTTTTCATTTAACCTTTAGAGCACTCAGAGGACCAGACTCAGAGGCGCAGCAAGCCTAAGCACATAGATGATAATCTGAAGCAAGCCAGGCTGTAACCAGGACTGTCAGTCTCCGGGCAACAGGTTGCTTCTCTTTCCAATGGCTCTGAGCCTTATAATTATCTGACTTTAGGAGGAATTTAGAGAAATGCCAAATAGAAGTTGCAATTTCACTGCCTGGCAAAGGTAATCTCCATTAATTAAATGTCATATTTCCTTCTCTGCATTATGATAATTCTTCTTATATTGATACTTTTGTATTACTTTGAAATTTCTGAAAGACAAATGATCATCTATTATATCTGGACTTCTTTCTCCTTAAGATGTGAAACAATGTAAAATTCAGGCAAAAGAAAGGGAATTTTGATTGTATCCCGTTCTGTTGAGACACTATAATATATAATAAACACAGTTCAGTGAAGAATGCCATAACCATAATACATTTTATCCATTCCAGGCATATACCTGTCAGAAGAAGCACAGATATTCAGATTCTTCTGTGCCTTAACCCCTCACTGCAACTCATTAAGTAGTATGCTGTTTTTCTGCCTTCTAAATCTCTGCTGGCCTTCTGCCCTCTCTCACCCACTAGTTCTCCCTCAGCCCCATTGGGACTTTGGAAAACCTCCAGCAAAATTGTAATTCCAGCCTAGAACTGAGCACTGAATATAGGCAAAAGGAATAACATGATACCCGAAATATTGGTATGGCAAAAGCCCCAGTAATGGGAGGAGGAGGGAGGATGAAGAGGAGGAGGAGAAGGAAAGGAGGAGGAGGAGAAGGAGGGAGGAGGAGGAGGAGGAGGAAGAGAAGGAGGAGGTGGAAGGAGGAGAAGAAGGAGGAAGGAAAAGGAGAAAAGGAGAAGGAAAGGAAAAGAATGAGAAGGAGAAGGAGAAGGAGATAGAAGGAGAAGGAGAAGGAGAAGGAGATGGAGATGGAGATGGAGACGGAGATGGAGAAGGCAAAGGAGGAGAAGGAGAAGGAGAAGGAGGAGGAGATAAAGAAGATGAAGAGAGGAAGAAAAAGAAGAACAGGAAGAAGAAGAAAAAAAAAAAGAACAAGAAGAACAAGAAGAAGAAGAAGAAGAAAAGAAAAGAAAGAAAAGAAGAAGAAGAAAAAGAAGAAGAAAAGAAGAAAAGACGAAAGAAGAAGAAGAAAAGAAGAAGAAGAAGAAGAAGAAGAAGAAGAAGAAGAAGAAGAAGAAGAAGAAGAAGAAGAAGAAGAAGAAGAAGAACAAGAACAAGAACAAGAACAAGAACAAGAAGAACAAGAACAAGAAGAACAAGAACAAGAAGAAGAACAAGAAGAAGAACAAGAGCAAGCACAAGAACAAGAACAACAAGAACAAGGACAGGAACAAGAAGCAGCAGCAGCAAAGGTGTCTGCCATAGATGCAGGCTGGGGAGTGGGAAGGAATCAGGGGATCTTGGTGGTGAGAAACATGCACTGGTGGATGAATGAGTGCTGGAACACTGTGTGACTGAAACCTAATCATGAACAGTTTCATAATTGTATACCTCATGGTGTTATAATAAAATTCAAGTAAATAAATAATATTTTTAAAAAGAAAACCTCCATCAGTTTCTGGCCTCCAATCTTGCAAATTTGTGCAAATCACTCCTTGCTCAAAAGTCTTTCATGGATGGTAATGGAGCCATTGCACAGAAGGCAGGGGCTTTGCCTTTTTAGCATAGCAGGCCCGGCTTTGATTCCCCAGTACTCCACATGGTCATCCAAATCTGAAAAGAGTGATCCCCGAGTGCAGAGTCGGGAGCAAGTCTGAGCACTGTGGCCTGTGATTCAAAAAACCAAGAAACAAAATTTTCCATGAATGGGAAATAAAAGCAAAAGTTTCTTTTTTATTTCATTTCATTTCATTTCATTTCATTTTATTTATTGAATCCCTGTGTAATGGACCATTGCAAAGCTGTTCCTGATTGGATTTCAGTGTTCCAATACCCATCTCTCTTCACCAGTGCACATTTCCCCAAACAATGTGCTCTGTTTTCCTCCCACCCCACCCCTTCAACCTACCACTATGGGCATTCTCTCTCTCTCTCTCTCTCTCTCTCTCTCTCTCTCTCTCTCTACTATCGCACATTCTGGTTTGCAATACAGACACTTTCTTATATCCCAAAGTATAGGTTGAAGGAAAGACAATGGGTGGACGATGGGGAGAGAAGATACAGATGAGAAGCAAGGGTCAAAGTGCATTGTGGTGCTAAGGAATGATAGAGTGAAATATCTTAATCACAGAGTCAAAAAACACTGAAAGCATGAGACCAACACTTAAACTTCTAAAAATGGCAATTGAGATAGTAGTCTGGGGTGGTGTGGAGAAGGAAACTGGGGAACACTGGCGAAGGGAAGATGAACCTGGTGGTGGAGGTAGTGATGGGACATTGTATGCCTAAAACCCAATAATTAGTAACTTTATAAATTATGGTGCATTCATAAAATAAAATAAAGAGGGAAAATGTGTTGTCTAGGGGGAAAACATTTCTTATAACTAAGATGCATATCTATTTCACACAACACATTTCTAGATATCTCCCAAGGAGTGAGTAAAAACACAGCTCACAAAAAGACTTCTACAAGAATATTAACAGAAGTTTTACTCACACTAACTATAAATCATCTAAATATCCATTAGTGGGGAGGCCTTTGTCTAACTGTAATACCATTATACTAAACATAAATTCTTAGCATTAAAAAAAATTATACAAACAAAAACAGTATAAAGGACTTAGATCAATGCATTTCGGAAGCAAAAAGAAAACATTAGATGAAACATATCTTAGTGCTATTATTTGTTATTTATATGAAATATAAATTTAATGGACAATATTTAAGTGCTAACTCAAAAATTATTATGTCAAACAAATGAAATCAGTCACAAAGTTCAGATCATGAATGATACCTTTATATAAAGTTTATGAGCAGTAAAATTAATACTGACGATATAAATTATAACAGTGGGATAGACTAAGGAGTGGTTGAGTGGAGGGGAGTCCAAAGAAATGTCTTAAATAATGGAAAAGCTGATCAAAGTTTTATACAGGTGCATATATATAACAAAAGTCATAAACATATGTCCTTTTTTTGGTTTTGTTATTGGATTTTTTGGTTTTTTGCTTTTTGGGTCATACCCAGTGATGCTCAGGGGGCTCTGCACTCAGGAATTACTCCTGGTGGTGCTGGGGAGACCATATGGGATGCTGGAGATCAAATCCAGGTTGGTCGCATGCAAGACAAATGCCCTACCCCTGTGGTATCGCTCTGTCCCCATAAACATATGTCCTTAATCTTATCTCAATTAAAAAATAATTTTTCAACATATTCTCAGTACCTAAACTCTTTATTACAGTGTCTTTCATCTTGCCATTATTGTATCCATTATCTTCTCATTAGCCTTAACTTGTGTAATCTTACTAGCTAAGTGTGATTAGTAATGATCCAAATGATAATTAAGCATTTAACTCTCGATATCAGCTCTATTGCCTGAAACCAAAGACTTTCTAAGAAACAATTCTATCACATTCTTCTCTTATACCTGATAATCAACTCCAACACAACATTAGGACCATTGCCTCATTAAAACTGCAGTTACTAAGCTATAAATTCCAGGAGTGCAGGAATTTTTATTATCTGTACTCATGCAGTTACCCGTGTCAAATACCAAATACCAGTGACAATTATAGACCTCTTTCCCGTGACCCGATGGAATGGTTTGAGACTCTTTATGTTCCTGGGGGGAGCAGATGCCCTTTGGCTACACTAGCATGTGACAGAACGATGGAGATAGTTACATGGTGCCCGCCAAGGAAATCGATGAACAACAGGAAGACAAGTGATACAAGTGATACTCATGCAGCACAATTCAAGGTACCTAGTAACCATCAACACATGAAAACAAAATTATTTACACCAATCTCTTTCACTCCCTACCTAAAAATCCCAATACTTTTTATTGCAATTTCTTTCAAAGTACAGTATTAAATACATACTCACACATATAAGAGATCACTGTATCACTGTATCACTGTCTTCCCGCTCATCATCTATTTGCTCGAGCGGCACCAGTAACATCTCCATATGTCCTACAAATGGTTATAAGAATGACTGAAGGACAAATCTCCCCATACTCTAGTTACACATGGTCCTCAGCAGTAACCACTCTTTACATCGAGTAACCACTTTTGGATCCAGAAATTTTCTATGCATAATCTAGCATATTTTAGTGCTCACATATGCAATTGTTTCATATGTAAATGAAAACTACTGTGCATATTTTGTATTCCAAATCCATCTTATGTCCTATTATTTGCTCCCAATAGGAGACCTCTAGATAACCCACTATCTAGACTCCTCGCTGGTTGGTTTGCATTTGGATTTGGCACTGAGAGACAGTGGAAGCTAGAAGCTAGAATAGTTATTTCCTCTGCTTTGACCCCACATGCCTGATGGTACCTACATTCCTTCATACCCATTGCGTCTGCATGCAGACAACTCTGAGGTTCAGTCTCTTGAGCTCCGAGCATGTAGCCTAGGGAAAGTTTGCTGGGAAAAAAATTAGAAATTAGAAAGAGAAGATAAAGAATGCAGATAAAGAAGAGGAAAAGTGAAATTGGTCAAATGAAACTAATATGAAATACATTCATTTGAGCTATATGGGGAAGTATTTTTCCTGATGAAATTCTGGCTGACACACAAGCAAAACACACAGACACACATTCATACATACACTTTTGTTGGAGGACAGGTTTAGCTATTCTGGGAGTTTTGTTGTTCTGCCCACTCCCAGCTTAATCTACTTAAGTCAAGGTTCATTCTAATGAGACTTCTCTTCTATGTAAACACTGCTAGAGGGTGTGGCACTTACAGAAGTCACCTTGATTGAATAACTTCTGACTTATACATCTACTAGGACTTCTATGTTTTCTAGATTGGGCACAGCTCCTCTTTATACCCATTGCACCCAGCATGGGATAGTTAGGAATTTACCAGGAGACTACCACCCTGGCTATGCTGAGACTATAGGAAGACTATAGGAAGGATCATACTAGTTTGCTCTAAACAGGTGAGAGTGACCCTTTCAGTACACGAGAACAAGATACTCAGAATCACCCTGGTGCAGATAATAATAAGAAGGACCTTGTGGGTACCATCTAGATTACATGAAGCTCATGAAGTTAAGATATATTACTTTTTTATCAGCCCTCTCTCTCTCCAGTGTTTTACATAAGAGATAATCTCCTTAGTCCTTGGCATAACCTTTGTTTATACCTGCAATAAGGTGTGGCACTACACTCTGTTTAGAGTTCTTTGTTGACATGCCCCTCCCGATTAGATTACTTTGGTGTATATAAGTGGCTGACTTGAGGCCGCTTCACCTTTTGCCTTTGGGCCTTTTAGCTTTCTCGGCTTTTGGCTCCTGTGGCTTTTGGCTCCTCAGCCTTGGGCTTTTGACTTTTGGCTTTTTGCTCTTTGGCCTTTTGCTCCTTCTTCTGGGTAGGACTCAGCTCGGTGAGATCCTCTCTCTTTGGTGGGAGACTTAAGCTCTTTTGTATGGTCTAAGTTCGGACCAGAGCTAAAGCTTGTTCATTATATTGGAGTGCTGTGGAAGAGCTTTTGTACTATTAAAAGCCATTTTTGGAACTGCACCGAATCGTGAATTTTCATCTGTTCTCCCGGCGTCCTCAGAGGTAGAAGAGAACCTCTGTCCTGACACTGTCAGGGACCCCGCACCCGCGGCGCCCTCCACGACACTTTCACCTAATATCTCTTCAAACTCATTCCATATCATTGCTTCTCAGTCTACTATTTTCTCTAATGTCTCTGTAGAAATTTGCTCTATCATTTTAATATAATGCAGTTATGAATTATTCTTACAAACTACATACTAGTGTATATACCTCTGTATGCATAAACAATAGCAGAATAAAATTTTAATAGTAAAAATAAAATAAAAAATTGATAAAGTTATGAATAAAAGGGTATTTGGGGAATAGGCATGTTTTAATTTAGATAGACTTTATCAATGATCTATTCATAGTTTGCCTCAATCTCTATCTCATGAGCATCTGAATGGAGACATCAATTCATAATTTATACTTTTATTTCTTCATATTTCTTTATATTCTTTTTAGGGGTTGAGGGTATAGAGCCACACACACAGCAGTACTCAGGGTTGACGCCTGGCTTTGTGCTCAGGGATCACCCCTGGCTGTGCTCAGGAGATCATCCTTGGCAGTGCTCAGGGACCTAATCAGGGCCAACTGCATGCAGGACAAGTATGTACTTGCCCTGTACTATCTTTCCAGTCCCAAATTTAGTACTCTTGAAGCAACAACGCTTTGAGAACCCTAAAAGCACACAATCCCAAAAACCTTCTTTTGGTCCTGCCCTCAGTGCCTATCTGAATACATACTTCTTCCCACCCAAGATTTTACCTGGGTGGCTTCACCACTGGCCTTTCCCATATGTTTTTGCCTTCCCTTACAATGCTTGGTACTCAAGGCTCAATGTCAAGTGTGATTTTTTTATGTTTTGCTTTTTTGGGTCACACCCAGCAATGCTCAGGGGTTACTCCTGACTCTGTACTCAGGAATTACTCTTGGTGGGGCTTGGGTAACCATATGGGATGCCAGGGATCAAACCCGAGTTGGCTGCATGCAAGACAAATGCCCTACCCGCTGTGCTCTGACCCCATCAATGTCAGTTGTGATTAATAGAGAAATTTCCATCTGTTCTTTCTTCTCTGAGTTCAGGAAGTCACAGAAATTCCATTTAAAGTCTAGAGTTAAAAAACTAGATATATTAAATTTCAGATAGAGTGTTATCTCTGTTCTATTAAGTTTGAGGGTACTAAATTAAAGTACTATATATCTTTTGAAAAAATTAGGTATTAACCTTAAATAATGAAATCTGTTTCGTGTAAATCTTACTCTGTAATCCTTAACATGTTCATGAAAACCTTACTGTGTAATACTTAACCAGTTCAATGTCCTGCATTCTGAGGACTCTCAATAAATTCAATTTTTTGTTTTAATTACTACTTATTTGTAGTAGAGTTTAAAGTTGGGGAAGTTGATTCCTCCAATCTTTTTTACCAATGATTGCTTTAGCTATCTATGAGGGGTTATTGTTAGTATTGAAAGTGATAAATGTATATACATATTAACCCCTCAGTGTATGTACTGCAAACCTCAATGCAGTAAAGAAGAGAGAAAGAGAAAGAGAAATTGGTGATCGGAAATGTGCACTGGTAGAGGGATGGGAGCTGAACACTTTATGACTGAAACCCAATCATGATCAGCTTCGTAATTGTCTATCCCATGGTGAAATAATAAAATATATTTTAAAAAATAAGAATTCAATATGTGTTTGCTGCTTGACAATATTAGTAATCACAACTCAAAGCCCTTGTAAAGTCTAATAAAAATCCCGGGATAAATTCTCAATTTTTGGGGAGGAAAATCCAGCTTTGTCAATTTTACCAACTCAGTTCCAAATTTCCCCCTACACGCCCTCCCAAGTATTACATATTAGACATATTTGATCTGGTTTTACTAGGACCATGAGTGAGTGAGCTATACTCTAAAATTAGCTCTGGAACATCCTTGGAAATGGAAGCAAGGTGATATAATTTCAGCTACACACCATGAAGGGCTACCAATTTGGTTAATGTCATTTCATGTAATGCTTTAATATCTTGATGTTAAAAGCACAAATTGGTCATTTGTCAAACTCTGAAACACAACATGTAAAAATTGACAATCCGAGACAGAAGTGAGAACAGAGGTCAGACAGAGTTGATAACTTCCAGACCTGGGGCAGGTCAGAGAACCCTCAGGCTAAGATATCATGGAGAGGGCTAGATGCCTTACCTCCTTCCTGCTACCAAGAAGAAATGATCCAGGTGCAAATCTGGATGCTACCAGATGCTGAGATTATCAATCAATCTGACGAATAAGGCATTCCTGATCAGGAGTCCCAGGCAAACACTCCAGTGCTACACTGACTCTTGACTCATTGGAGATTTTGATCTCCCCATCCCTGCCCTTGGTAAACTCAGTTCTATAGATTAGTTCTCAGGTCTGTGGATCAGTTCATAAAACCTTTGAATTTGTCTTTGAATTTGCTTTTGAATTTGTCTTTCTAAATTTGTTCCTCCCCTTCTGACTCACTTTTTTTTTCAGCATAATGCTTTCTAATTATATTTATGTAATGGAAAAATACCTGCTTTCTTTCTTTTCTTTTTCTGTGTTTCTTTGTTTCTTTTCTTTCTTGACCACCTCTGGCAGTGCTCAGGGCTAACTGCTAGGTTTCTCCCTCAGGAATCACTCCTGGCTTAAGTGAACCACAAGGAACACTGGAGATTAAGCCTAGGTTAGCCACATGCAAGGCAAATAGTATCTACTGTACTATTGCTCTTGCCATATAAAATTAGTTTTAACAAGATAGTTAGCCAGAATGATAGCGCAGTGGGTAGGACATTTGCCTTGCATGCAGATGACCAGGGTTCAATCCCCAGCATCCCATATGGTCCCCCAAGCACTGAGAGGAGTAATCCTGGGTGCAGAACCAGCAGTAACCTATGAGCACTGTCAGGTGTGACCTGAAAGCAAAAACAAAAACAAAACAACAACAAAAAACCCTTAGCCTACTATTTCCAAACTATTATCTGCTGGTGTGGCTGCAGTGCCCGACTGCATCAGCAGGTGGCAGACAGGAGACAGGCTTGTCTACACCCAGGGCTCTGCCTTGTGGGCCCTGGGTGGTTGATGGTCTGACATAGAAAAGACTGGGCTCCTGGGATGAACCCAGAGCCACCGGATAGCCTGGTAAGCTATCAGTGATGTATTTGATACACCAAAACAGTAACAATAGTGGTCCTCATTCCCAATAAATGGAGACATTACTGGCACCCACTCGAGAAAATCTATGAACAATGGGAAGACAAGTGATACAAGTGATATCTGATCTTATAATAATTAAATGTCATCAATACTTAATTTTTTATTGGAAGAAGTGGGTTCAATATGATCATCTATTATAAATTTGTCCACAATACTTTTTTTTCACTTTGATGATACCAGACCTTTGAAATTCAGTGAATGTTTTATGCTAATAACTCATGTCATTCAGATAAGGCAATTTCAAGGATTCAATAGCCATACATTTCTAGTGGCAACTGCACTAAAAAACACAGAAAAAAATATTCCTGCTAATATTAAAGTTCCTGTTAAATATTAAATGCCTTATTGTTTTCAAAGGGCAAGAGTGATGTTGTGAATTTATAGTTATAAATAGTGGCATGAAAATTCTAGTCTGAACCAAGCCTTTAAGCCAGTGTGTGCTCTTCTGTGAGGGTCGTAAATTGGATCAGTTGATTTCTATACACACAGTCACTGCTTCATCAGCAAAAAACAGACAGGACCTGGGAACTGTGTGGGGCGTTGGCAATGTGTCATGAGTGTACAGATTCCCTGATTTCTGTTTCTCCACCTATTCCATGGCGATGAACAAACACAATCAATAAACATAAAATATTGCTAAAGTAGACTCCTGAGCAATATACAACAAAACATTCAGGATACGAATAGACATGTGCATAGTGGTTTTAACTAGTACTCTTCATTGAACCTGATAAGATGTATTAATGTATCAGTGGGAAAATATGAGTCAGCAATAGTATATTTGCAAGAGGTTTTTGCTGGAGGCTAATAACTGTCCACAGCAGTTCCCTTGAGGGGTAAATGTTAATCCAAATTGTATGCTCATGTTGCTATGTTAACCATGGCCTGGCTCCCCAAAGCCTCAAGCAACCTCTAAGGATTATTTGGTTTCCTACTGGGCTTATTACATGGAAAGCGTGATTGCAAATGTCCTGGAAAGTCCAGTTCTCTTGACTGGTATATTTCTCATATAAACTGGTAAGTTCGTATGTTAATGGGAAGAGATATGGCTCAATAGGTATAGTACTTGCTTTGCATGTGTGGGCCATGGATTCAATGCCCAGCCTGTTTGGTGTTGCCGCCAGAACTATGGCTGCAACAACAATAAAAAATTTCATAGGGACTTTCCCTCTATATCCATTCTCTTTAGTTCCTCAGCATGAGTCAGAGATAACTCAGCTGGAAACATGTTGGAAGGACCATCCCCGATCAAAGCCTTAGGAGCTCAGACTCCCACTGCAATTATTCCTGGCTCTCACAGTCTCATGATCTGTACTCAATAAAAATTCATTGACTAAATGTGTAAAATAGAAAGCAAAATATCAAACTTTTTTACATTTATGCTTCATTGAATCAGTTGCTCCTATTGAACTTCTCAATTCCACAACTATTCTTATTTATTTTTGTATATCTAGCATACAAAATAGTCCCTATAAGTAAAACACTGCCTGCTACTAGCACCATAATGCACACAAATCTACAGAATGATCACCTGGTATTATGTCTAAATAACATACCATGAAACAAAATTTAATCTATCATATGTATTGTCTATATATCCCATATGCTTCCTACTTTAAATAGGCCTAGAAAGTGGCCTAGGTACTCATTTTCTTTTATGTCACCTACCACAACAGGGATTAAAGTAATTTCCGTTCTTTAGAATTTCTTATACATTAGTTTGCTTCTAGTATTTCTAAACCTCCCAACAGTACAGTTCATCAATAATAAAAATGGAGCTCATAAATTTCACAAATAAAACTCAAATTACTAATGTAACAAAATAGTAACTATAGGAGCTAGGAAATCAGAATGCTCAATTGGATTTCAAATCCCATGCTCCTTCCCCTATGCCAGGCTATTTTACTGTGCGCTCAACTCTGACTGTTAGTGTTCAGCTTACCAGTATCTCTCAGTACTCCACCAGTTTTCCTGGCAAGATGCTCTTACTCATTACCTAGCTAAGCATTGAGGACTAAACTGCTGTCCCCCCTATCCACTTCATTTTCCAAGGTAGTTTTTGTTTTGTTTTGGGACCAGCAGTGCTGGCCACTCTGTCATTGCTCTGGCTCCTGCCAAAATCATTTAAGGAGCTCGAGGGTAGATAAATGGCATGGAGGTAATGCCATAAACCAACAAAAGAAGCGAGTTTTGAACTTCACGAAGAAGCCAAATATCTTTAAAAGGTTTTTTAGCATTTTCAGGCTTTTTGGGAAAACTGGAATGCCCCCTAAAACCTGGTGCTGAATTTAGCACATTCAGATATGTGCTAACTCTCCAGTTCCTTTGGGGTGCCTGTTCAACTCAGGAGTTAGTTGCTGTGGCAACTCACTATTTCCGTTGTCACCTTTCCATGGTTCAACCCAACTCTCCAGAGCTTTGAGCACAAGCCCCAGACACAGCTACAATCCCTGCTTATGCGTCTCAGCTACTGACTACTAATATGCCTCTAGGGTGCTGCAATTGTTTTTAGTTTTGAGTAGAGAAAGAGTCCATCTATTATCCTGTTTCATAACATCATCCTACAGTAGCTGGGTTCAGGGATCAAAGCTCACCCCAACTCTGTATTTTGTGTGATTCTTTCAGTGGACTCAAATGATTCTTCTACCAAGTCCTTATTTATACTTCACATTTGAGAAGAGGCATCTCCCTCACAAGGGAACTTTGCACAGTTCTCAAATCATAGCCTCCCCTCAGCCTTAGAGACTACAGGCAAGTAAGCTGTCAACAAAGTGGTACTGTCACTGAGTACAAATTATCCAGAGGTTGATACAGTAACCCTCACCTCAGCTCCTTTGATGAGTCCTAGGGTCAGGCAGGCCAGCGGTTATGTTTCTCTAACCATAGCTTCTTTGAGAATGTGTTCTCAAAGAACACGTGTGAGAACCTTCCTACTAGCTAGCCTTTTAGTTTCATGCTGTGACCCACCAAACATCTTTCACCTGTGACCCCTTGGAATAACCTGGAGGATATATGGCCCTTATCGGGAAACTGGTTTAGAACACTTGGAGAAATACTTCATGAAAAGCTCTAGATGTACTGTTGTTTTCAGTACAAAACTGGACCAATAATGACTTGTATTATCATGTTAAGAACTTAAAAAATAGTCACAGTGACTACATGGATTTAAGGTGACCACCAACAGGGTAGCAGTTAATTACTACTTATTAAAACCATGTTGCTTACCAAAGGTTTTTGTTGATCACTTAGGAAAATCATACTAAAAATTTTAAATATACATCTTTATTGTGTTGAAACACTATGCCTGAAATGCTATTATTAATGAAATTATAAACAACAGAATCTTAGTATAAATTGGAGGGAAAACTCATTAAAAATTAACTTGAAAGTTAAAAATATAGAGCTAAAAAATTCTTTGCAAGGAAAAAAGAGGAAACATAAGTAATTCTTTAGCACAAGGAATGCATGTACTGATAAGAACCTAATGGGAATGAACAACAAATGGGACTGAGCACTGCCAACAATAGAATTTCAGGAATCTGTTGAGATTCTGACCAGAAATCACCAGATTCCTTCAAGGGTAAATCTCTGAGGTGTACTGGAAAGGCAGTGAGGTAACGGCCCTAAGCTGAAGCCAGTTAATGATGAAAAAAGAAATCAGAGCATTTTGCATTCTGCCATTATTAAGTTCACCTTCCAAGAAGTTCTGATGATGAGTTCTTAAGAAATGAAAAAAGTTCAAATTCCATAGAAATTCCATTTGTGCAACGGAGTCATTTAATCCTTAGAGGAACAGTATGTGTTTTGTTTTATTTCCTTACAGAGATTCTGAATGACCAGTCCAAAAAGAAAAAGTGCTGAGTCTTGAATCTCTAAGGAAAAGAGATTTAGACAAGAATATCTTGGAGTGAGGGTAAGGGCAGCGATTGTTCTACATGTTAGGGAGAATAAAAAGTGGACTCATTATTGTTATTCTAAATGGGCATTGCAGTGCAAATATTTACACCTATGCTCTGGAACCACTCAATACGTCCCTCAAGTATCAAGGGGAAATCACACACCATTGAAGAATAACAAGAGGAATATTAATAGCTAAAATTTGTTACAAATTTAACAGGAAAGTAGATGTTATTTAATAAATCATTAATGCTATTTAATAAATTAATGTTATTTAATGTTATTTAACAATAGCATATCTGACAATTAGCAAACTGAGACTTTGAGAGGATAATTTGTTAACAATCATAATAACTCAGACACAGACACAAACATAGGATCTGAACAGTCGATCTGTGGTACCACAATAACCTTAATAAACGTGCACTTCACCTCTGAATGTATTCACGTGCTCAAGTTTTCCTTTTAATTGATGTTACTGAACATCTTACCCAAAGGATCTTATTAACTGACTCTGCATCAAGTAGATCATGAGGTAATAATGAAATTGTGTGGCACTGGTTATTTATAGTGTATGCCCAATATAAATTCCTTAGTTAATAAAAAAAAATTAAGACACTTTTCTCTTCAAACTAGAGCTCTCCTTTATTTCCTGGAAAATGCTGAGTTAAGATAATCCTCTATGGGTTGTTAGAAGCTGAGGTTATCTAAGGTCACAGGAATTTCTGTTCAGCACAACATAGCCATAAGGTCATGCCCTCTCTGTGCTAGACTTTTGGTTCTTGGAAACTGTTCCTCATGGGACCTTTAGAAGTTAGGAGTTGCTGGATGAAACTTCTCCCCTGATGGCATGGTTACCCTAGAGGAAATGAGCTGACTAACTCTTAAAATGAGAGGGAGAAAGAGAGACAGACAGACAACAGCGACAGTGACAGAAAGACAGAGAAAAGGAGAGGAAACGAAAGCAGGAAGGTATAAAAATTAGGGAGAAAAGCCCTCAATTTCATTTCTATTTCACATTTCTATTTCACATATCAACATTTCTATTTCACATTTTCTTCTACTGATTAGCATCAGGAACTCAAGAATGTCAAGAAGCATCTTTTGACTCACAAAATAAGGGTTACATTCAAATCAATATATTATGAAATGTGTTTTTTAAAGTCTGGTACTTTAAAAATGATCAAGTTCTGAATAATTATTTACACAAATATAACTTCTGTTCACTAAATGATAATTAGTTTTATAGCAACCCTCTCAGATTTTTTAAATGTTTTTTCTGCTTTTACTTTTGTAAATTAATTTTAAGCATGTATATTGCTCATATCATGAAAAAACATTTTGCACCACAAAATAAGAAAGGTAATCTCCATTTCACAGGGCTAATATGAGGGTTAAACAATATGGAAGTGTTTGGAAGTAAGAAGAATTTCATTAATGACTGATAGGATCATATTCAAAGTCTCAGGAATCTGCCCCTTTCCTCAAAAAGATTCTGTAGGATAACATACTCACTTCTTGAAAGCAATCAAATAACTTAGCAAATTGACACTGAGTTTGCTGATATCCAATTATCAAGTTCTTTGGATGTAAAGCGAACATCGGGTAATTTATATCTCTCTACTCAAACGAATGTTACTATAATTGGGAGTTGGGGGTGCCACGAAGTGAAAAAAAGGAACCAAACTGATGCTAAAAAACAGAAAAATATTTTATTGGAACTTAAAATTCATTCCCAAGGCAGTGGATAATGCATATATATAAGAACATTAGCAGACAAAGTGAAGATGCAGTCGTACAATTATCAAGATTGATGAATATAAGATGCCATATATGTTCAACGTTTTTAGGCTGAATATTGACCAGAAAAGGAACACTCATCTATTGTTTCTAACAGCACTTACTTATTTACTAACCCTGACCATGACAAAAGAATGAGGTACAGAAAATTTTTTAGAAGTCTGAGCATGGAACAGAAGTCCAAGGAGCCATGGAACTCCAGGATTGCATTGTTGAGTAAGATTAGCTTGGTCATAAAATTCCCAACCTCCAGCTTTACTGCATAGAAAAGCATTATTTACATACCTCACTGAGGTGTTATGGAGATTCATGCCTCCTAAAGTGCTTCAGGTGCCTTCTAAGAAAGCAGCATAGAAGTATAAAATAATCATATATTTCAAAAGAAATGAAGACTTTGGCACAATGGGAAGGCTGTCTCTTGTTTAAAGATCCACATCTGATTGCTTATTTTTATAAGCCCTTACTTCAATTGCTTGTTGTCGTGTGTGTGTGTGTGTGTGAGAGAGAGAGAGAGAGAGAGAGAGAGAGTGTGTGTGTGTGTGTGTGTGTGTGTGTGTTTGGTTGTTTTTTGTCTGTGGAATTTGTTTTTACACTAAGAGAATATATTTTTCTCTATAGCTAATCTTAAAGCAGTCATTCTTAATTCAGACTGTGTTAGCAGACTCACTTGAAGAGTTGGTTAAAAATAAAGATTCTTGGTCCACAACCTAGACCTACAGAACTAAAATTGCTAGGAATGAAACTTGGGCAGTTATATTTTTTAAATGGTCATAAGAGATGTTCAAGCACAGCAAAATCTCAAAAACAACGGAATGTCAATTTATTAAACATTGATTTCCTTCTTTGGAACATTATCTTATGACTGAAGAAGTGGGGTTTCAACGCCTTTTTGTCCTTTTCCTTTCCATGTTCCACATACATCAGGACAAACACACTAGCGCGTGCAGCGTACACACAGACACACACACACACACACACTCCTTTTAGTTTTACATTTGAATTCAATTTGAGAATGGTAAAAATCTGATAGTAGCAAATCCATGCTTCATTGAGAAGACATGCAAGGACTTGTAATTCATTCCTGCTGTGCTTGAAACAAATGGATGTTTCCCGTTTGTCAAAACAGAGTGGTTTAATATGCATTTTCAGCTTAGAAACAGGTAAAATCAGCATTTCCTGGGAGATATCAGCCAAGCAGATGCTGACAAACAAAACTGAGCAAGGTTACAGAGGCCAACCACGAAGAGAGGCTATAGTAAATATTCCTGTTTGGAAATCACTTACATTTCAGCAAATGCCACAGGAATTGAAACACTGCACATTCCATGAGCACCAAACACAATAGTGCTTCATTACAATAAATAAAATATTATTTAGGAATTGGTGGATTTAAGAATATTCTCTTTTAAAAACAGGGTCGGCTTGCTCCACTGCAATTCTCTTTTTTTTGTTTTCTTTGTTTTGGGCCACATCTGGCAGTTCTGCACTCAGAGTTTGTGCTCAGAATCCTCTATACAGCACCAGGGACAAAACCCAAGTACAGGGCATGCAAGGCAAACACATTACCTCCCTGGCCCTCCACTGACATTTTTAATGTTGTTTTTAGATACCACTTTAATTTCTGAACAAGTTTAGAGTCTTCTATTTACTCTCACACTTAACAGATAAGAGATTGATTTAACTCCTACAGCATTCACATATCTCATCTTGTAGTTTTCTTTAGTTTTAAAACATGAGTTTCCCCTGCGTGTTTTGCATTGCAACTGTAGGAATATGCAGAGACATTATATTTCTTTACGTTTACAGAGGAAAAGGCTCCATAGGTTGACCAAAACATACAATGTCAAGAACTCATCAATATTTTTAAAACATAATAGTCCCATTTCCATTTCTTTAAAATAGAGATTTAAAAAAAACCCATACAGAAATACAGGAGATAGAGGCTACATATACAGTACATAAAGAATAGAGTATGCTAAAAAAAAATCCATTCAGAGTGAGCCATAGTGAATTTTTTCTATGTGAAAACAGTCTAGTAATGCCTTCCAATATTTCTCTAAACATTAGAGGCAACTTTATACAAAAATATTGTTGGAGTTGACTTGGGGGAGTTGTTTGTTGCAAGCATTCCAGGGAGGCAAAGCTGCCAGCAGCAGAATTAAACCTCCTAGGAGGACACAGAAGCCACTAAAATAAAATGCAATGTCATAAGTCTGAGTCCAATCATAAAAACCAACCTGAAAAGAGAGCAAGAAAAAATCAGTTTATTAAAAATCATATGAATCAACACCCCATGTGCTTATTTCATCAATTTTACTAGATTAGATTAGAATATTTAATAGGACTAGACCCCATGTGACGTCAAAAGATCATGTGGCTGCCCACCTACAAGATGGTCAGGCTTCTTCATCAAGACCCTGAACTAACGTTTGAGGCTCTTCATATTCCTGTAGCAAACAGATGCCATGGGCTACACTGGCATATGACAGAGACAAATGAAATGTTACTGGTGCCCACTCAAGCAAATCAACGAATAACAGGATGTCAAGTGATCAAGTGATCAAGATTAGAACATACATTACCCCATCTACTTTCAAAATGGCCTAATGGGCAGGAGAATCTCTTAAATATTTTGCCAAGAATAAGGAGGCATTTATATTGTCTCCAATATAAAAGATGAACACAAAATTCTGCACAACTATATTGACTTTTTAACTATATCAAAGTAATTTTAAAGAAATCATTGCCATAATACACTCCTTGTAGACTCTGTGCTAATTCATACAATAATTTCTATCTAAATTTTTACATCTGAAGATATTATGAAGAACACTGAGATGGAGTGACATTAAGATAAATATCTTACCAACAATTGGTGGGCCAAGGCTATTTCAAGTCCAGCAAAGAACATTAATATTCCATAAGCATGGGCCAATTTTTTCAATTCCCACAGTCTTGGTGGTCACATATGGGAAAATAGACCAATTACCGGTCAGAAACCCTAAGATCCCAGAAAGAATTGCCAAGGTAACATAAGTTTTTGCAAATGGAATTGCACACAAGGCCAGGCCCATAATGATTAAAGTAGCTACATAAAGATATAAGGTATTAATCCACTTGAAGTCAGCCAGTATCCCTAAAAGTAGTTTACCAACTGCTGTCATAATGCCAATAATGGAAATAAGAGGCACAATAAACTCTTCTTCATTCACATTTGAACTTCTTGCTACATCTTCCATAAGTAATGAAGGTGGAAAGCCTCCAATGTCAAAAAGAAAGATTGCAATGAAAAGTGCTGAAAATACTTTTGTTTTTAAAAAGAGCCACAGTTTCTCCACAGTAGTTCTTATATAACTGCCATTTCCTCTTGGCAAGCTGTTTGCAAAAATATGTCTGTTCTGCAACTTTCTTTTTTGTATGTTTCAGTCTCTTTTGGGTGTGCCATAGATGACTTTTCATGAAGGGCATTTTCTTGTTTCCAGTCATCAGTGGCCAACATGTTCTTGCACATTTCTTCACTGTTATGTCTCTTCTCCAGAATATTGATATTTTCTTCCAGGTTCTTTTCTTTTTCACTGTATATGGCATATCTATCTGGTACGTTTTCCAGAACAGATTTCTCAGGCAAAGAACAATCAGAGGTCTGAAGGGGCCGCATCAGACTGCCACAGGGTAATATATTTAAAGCTATAGCACCCACAATCAGCAGGCATCCATCCAGTCCATAGAACTCGATCAGCAGCCTCTGCAGAGCAGCATAGATAAAAAGTCCAACACTTGAACCTAAAAAAGAAAGAGTAGTTTATCAACCTAATCTCTTCTGATTTGGGGCTCTTAGGACAAGCATTAGTATTGCAGGCCAATTTATTTTTGCCACTGGAATTTATGGGACTCTTATGCTACAATCATAAGAATACTAAAGCTAATGTAAGAGAAATCACATTTATTTTAAAAGTTATTTCTAGTCAAGACTGTGTGAAGCACTTTAAATTGCATGGTCTTATTTACTCATCATGATGATCAAATTGGATAGGTTCTATAATTACTTTTAACCAACTACTGAAATGACTTAGGGATAGAAAGGTCAAGAAATGTGCCACAGATGAGATATATGATATATAAAAAATATATATCATATATATAATTCACAATTAGTTGGACTCCAGGAGATAAAAAAATGTTTTTTAGATAATTACAGAGGTTTGATAAACACATTACTGAAATGATTCCTATTAATAAACTAGTAGAAAAGTCGAATTTCAAAGAATATTTAAGTTAGCAAATACACCTGGTTTACACATCAGTAAGTAAGATGTCTAAGCTTACTCAGACTGTAAGCTTACTAGCATTTGATTCTAAATTTACTGAGACCATAAGCTTTCTTTTCCTTTATTACAATGGATATCTAAAGCCCCCAATTTTTTATGTATATTTCTTAGGGTTTACGTTTCTTTGATTTGGTGCTGGGATCCAAGCCTGGTATTCAAACATGCCAAGTATGCACTTTACCACTGAGTTACATCTCCATACTATTCGCATCTTTTATTTTTTTTCTTTTTTTAGCATACATATCCAATTATTATAGAAAAGAAAATATTCTCCAGGACTACAATTTTAAAAAAATGGTGCTACTCAGGTGGCAGCTAAGGAGTAGTTGGGTGAACTAATCTGTGCTTTGTATTTTATTGTTTGTTTGATTTTGGATCACACCCAGCATGACTCAGGACTTAGTCCTGGCTTACTCAGGGATCACTCCTGATGGAGCTCAGAAGACCATGCACAGGTCTGAGTGCATGCAAAGCAAGTGCTATTCCATTGTATTTATCTTCAGTCCCACTGCTTCTAAAATGGATTAGAAGACTTAATAGTGACAGTGCTAAACTTATTTTGAGAAGGTATCACTTGTATCACTTGTCTTACAGTTGTTCATCGATTTGCTCGAGTGGGCACCAGTAACAACTCCATATGTCCTGACACAAACTAGTGTAGCCCAAGGGCATCTGTTCGCTCCAGGAGCATGAAGAATCTCAAACCATTCCTTCTGTCATGGGAATGAGGTCTGTAATTGTTACTGTTTTTGGCATATGAAATACAACATGGGTAGCTTGCCAGGCTCTGCCATGCAGGTGGTACACTCTCAGTAGTAGGCTCTCATCTCATGCATTTACTGATGAACCGCAACAGAGAGAGATGGGCTTTTCTTGTGGGTGGAGCTCTGAGGAGCCATGGAGTCCGGATGTTGAGAATGACTGCCCTCATGGTGTGTGGGGGGGGTGGGTGGTCTTCTGGCTTCTTTTCTAGAATCACTGGGATGACGAGCCAGGGCTAGAACCTGCCTAGAACTGTATACAGTGTATACATGTGAAAAATCCTGGGAAAGACATGGTCCTATCTTCCATTATTGTCTAAGAATGTCATGTGGCTGCAGAGCAGCCGCTGGCTACAGCTGTGGGTCTGGAGTGTCTCTCTTCTGCTGTTGCTGGCTGTTGTGGTTGGGAGCTCACAGTCACACCCACTGACATGGAGGTGGAGGAATGGGAGGAGGAGCCCAAATCCCTGCTTCAAGTCTAGTCAGCATGCCCCTCTATCCCCAAAGTGTGAGCGAACCCTAGGAGCTATGTTGAACTCGGCCAGGGGCTGGCTGAGCCATTTACGCCCTCCGAACTCTATGGGCTGCTCCACATAGGGCCAAGCCGGCGCAGCTGTGGGTCTGGAGTGTCTCTCTTCTGCTGTTGCTGGCTGTGGTGGCTGAGAGCTCGCAGCCACACCCTCCAACAGGGAGGTGGAGGTTTCAGTACTACATTTTGTATATTTACCACAGATGAAATCTTTTGTGACCTTCCATTATTTTTCTCCCCCTTCATCTCCAGTTTTTGTAAAAGTAATGACTATTCCCTCACCCTTCCTTCACCCTAGAAATTTTGAGAAGGTACCTGTTGAAATTAATCCAAGTGCAAGACCTCTGCGGCTGTCAAAATACTGGCAGGTAATGGTCACTGTTGCTGTGTATAATAAGCCACATCCAAGACCTAGACATAAAGACTAATTAGATAAATTTAGACACATTATATTGCTTTAATGCAAAGTGATAACTACCCTCCAATAGGCGATACCAATGAACTAAAACTATCAGAATATAAACTCCTAGACTCCTTTGCAGTCAGTTTCACGGCTTGAGTATAAACATTTGGGTAACCTCAGTTCTCACTCCACAACCACCCTAAGGCCAGGATCAACTTTTTTAGTTGAAATGCAATTCTGATACAAGAATGAAAAATACAAATTCAAATGAAGACAGTATAGGGTTAAAGATAAAAGATTACATTATATACCAAACACAAAATTAAATCAAACTTTCCCATTTAGATAGTTGTACCTTCTCAGCACTTGGCTTCAACTCAATTTTTCTCTAAGATCTCCATTTAAATAAATTTAAAGGGAACTAAATTTATTTTTAATTCCCTTTATCTCAAGTTCCTTTGTAACAACTCAGAGCTTGCATACCCCACTCTACTTGAGGACTCAGAATAAAGCATTTGAGCTGATACTCGAGGGCCTATCTTCTAAAGGTAAAGTTTATATTTACAATACTATCTTTTAAACATTCATTAAAATATCATTATGACTTAATTTAGATTAAAATCTTTTTCATGAAAAAAGTGGAAGCAAATAAATGTCAACTCTTTTAATATAAAATGTTAATTTAAATTTAAGTGGTGAGCATATGTTAGTTTGCCATACTATATTTTTCTGTTAAATTGAAACACTTAACATTTTTTTAAAAACCTTAAAAGTAATACACTTCTCCCTCTTGAAATCTCCAAAAAATAATTTTTCCAGATATTTAAGGTTCTTATTTGTTACTTTAATCTTTTCTTCCTTACTTATCACCTTACATACCCAATTCATTTTTCATACGATTTTACACTGGTTTCTAACTACAACTTTTCAACTTTCTTCTATGTGAACAGATGATAAATTCCTGAATAGCATGTTATAAACACAGAAGCCATAGTCTAAAAACTGAATTTTTAAGTTATTGTTGCATTCTTTAAACCTTGCAATTGCTATTTGGACTATGAATAGAAAGAACACATGGGCTTACTAAAATACTAGGACATGAGGAAACTGGCATTTAAAATAACACAAGACTCAGATGATCATCTGTCATTGGATACAAAATTTCCTTTAAAACTGCAATGGGGAGCAATAGTACAGATGGTAGGGTGCTTCCCTTGCACATGGCTGACCCGGATTCTATCTCTCGAATGGTCCCCAGAGCCCACAAGAAGTGATCCCTAAGCAGAGTCAGGTGTAAACCATGAGCACTGCCAGGTTTGTTACCCCCTCCCCCCACACACAAACTGTAATTGGCACTGGGAAGCTATTTGGTCAAATAATCCTGGCATATTCTAGGACTTAAGTTTTAACCAAGAATCTCATGCACTCCCCTGCTCAGCTACTCCCTTACCCTTCCACCCCCACCTCCATGTCATCTCCAGGCCACCAGCACAGAACCATATGGCCCTATTGACTGATTGATCAATTATCATTAGGAGGCGGTCCCTGACTCTGAGCTCTGCTTGGGAACCTCCTCCTTCCATCTCCCCCTCTGAAATGAGAAGATACATTTGTCAAGTTCACTTTAAGTAAGTCTTTTAATCATTTAAAAAGAAAATACATCAGCTAGATGGATTGTTGGATTGATGTACAAAGTTGTTATTACACCACATAGAACACTTTAAGACACTGAAGTGTTTCTGAACAGTCAATTTCATTAAGTCAAAGAAATGTCACTCTAAACTAAGACTGTACTTCAAAGAGTCTTTGTATGAGAAATGAATCTTTATTTGTGTATGTGACTTAGTTGTCAGGGCCCTGCCAAATATCAGCTGTTAGAGACAAGGAAAGGAAGACACTTCTGATTACTAAATGTAAGCGGCAGAAAACAGCAACTTTTGAACTTTTAACCACAGACTACAAAAAAAAAGCTTTTAAAAATGATTTCAAGGTTATAGATTTCAGATAAGACTATTACTTTTTTTAAATGTGACAGAATTTGAAATAACTTTCATTTTTTTGCTTTTTTGTTTTATGTGCTCAGGCAGCAGTGCTCAGGGCCTACTCCTGGCTCTGCAGGCTTGCGATAGCAGAGTTAGAACCAAGTTCGGCTATGTGCAAGGCAAGTGTTTTACCCATTTTACTATCACTCCAACCACCAAATTTCTTCTCTTTAAACTTTCAAAATACAGAAGGTATACATGATGCTTTTTCATATCCTCATATATCAGGATCATTTTTGGCTGTTATTTAAGAGGGTCCCAAGGATTCTGAGGTCTTTCATGAAGTCTGTGAAGCCAAACCATTTTCATAATTGTTGGGTTCCTTTTGTTTATAGTCCACTGTCTCCTTCTCAGCAGATGTCAAATTCCCAACTAAACTTAATGGTTTTTCTAAAGTGTTCATTTTCTCTTTATATTGTGCCCTTTTCATTATCTTATATTGGAGATAAATCCTTTTTGTATAGATACAGGAAGACAGTTAAGGCTAATTTGTTTATTCCTGGGCTTGCACCAGATTTCTTAACTAGATACCTCAATTGCTTATAGAGTGATTTTAATTCCTCACTCCCCAGAAAGGAGGGGTCCCACTGAGGGACTGGATGGAACTAGGAAGCAAGACCACCCTGGTTTGGATATAGAACAACCTGTCTGCCCCTGATTGCAAGACCTAAAACAAACTTTGTTCTGACCAAAGGCTTCAAGAGAGTAAGGTCACAAAAGGAACACTAAATTACCTAAAGAAAATGAGTGGCTGGAATAATCAATCTGGTGAGGAGGAATGCAGTATGGACTATATGGTGTGATCTCCTCAGGAAAGGTCACCCCTAATCCCACATGTAGAAAATCTTTTCTCTCTTACTATGTCTCTAAAAAACTACTAGAAACATTATCAAAATAATTGTTTATCACTCCTGAAATTCGTATGGAATAATAAACCCCCACGGATAGCTAAAGCAATCCTTGGGAAGAAGAAGATGGGAGGCATCACCTTTCCCAACCTCAAACTGTACTACAAAGCAGCAGTAATTAAAACAGCGTGGTACTGGAATAAAAACATACCTGTGGATCTATGGAATAGAGTTGAATATTATGACACCCACCCTCAAAGACATGATCAGTTAATCTTTGATAAAGGTGCAAAAGAGTCCAAACTGGAGTAAGGAAAGCCTCTTTAACAAGTGGTGCTGAGAAAACTGGACAGCTACATGTAAAAAAATGAATTTGGACCTGTGTCTAACACCTTGCACAAAAAATCAGATCAAAATGGATTAAAGATCTCAATATCAGACCTGATTCCATAAAAGTACGTTGAAGAAAATATAGGAAAAATCCTCCACGACTTTGAAGCTAAAGACATATTCAAAGGTGAAACACCATTAACAAAGCAACTAGAAGAAAATATAAACATATGGGACTACATGAAACTGAAGAGCTTCTGCACCTCGAAAGAAACAGTGACCAAGATAGAAAGACCGTCCACAGAATGGGAAAGAATATTCACCCAATACCCATCTGATAAGGGGTTAATATCCAGGATATATCAGGCACTGGTACAGCTATATAAGAAAAAAACAGCCAACCCCATTAGAAAATGGGGAGAAGAGATGAACAGAAACTTTGACAAGGAAGAAATCTGAATGGCCAAAAGGCATATGAAAAAATGCTCATCATCACTAATCATCAGAGAGATGCAAATAAAAACAACAATGAGATATCACCTCACACCACAGAGAATGGCCCATATCCAAAAGGGTAAAAGCAACAAGTGCTGGCGTGGATGCGGGGAAAAGGGGACTCTCATACACTGTAGGTGGGAATGTCGACTTGTACAACCTTTCTGGAAAACAATATGGATATTCCTCCAAAGACTAGAAATTGAGCTCCCCTTTGACCCAGCCATACCACTCCTGGGAATATACCCTGGGAAGTCAAAACACACAGCGGAAACACAATCCGCACTTTTATTTTCATAGCAGCACTGTTCACAATAGCCAGAACCTGGAAACAACCAGTATGCCCGAGAACTGATGACTGGATAAAGAAGCTGTGGTACATCTACACAATGGAATACTATGCAGCTGTCAGGAAAAATGAAGTTATGAAATTTGCCTATAAATGGATGGAAATGGAAAGAATCATGTTGAGTGAAATTAGTCAGAAGGAAAGAGAGAGAGCATAGAATGACTGCATTTATTTGCATGACATAAATATACCAGATGATCTTACCTAAAGTGGAAATTACCACAAGCACGTGGGAGTCAGAGGTTAGGTAAGGTAGAGAAGGGAACGTGTGTGAATAAATGTCAAAAAGGTCTGATACCAACATAGAACTGAGCATTAAATACAGACAAAAAATGCAAATGATGGCTTCTAAGTGTATGCGTAGTGTAACCCACAATGTGTGGGAGAAGGAGAGAGAGAGAGATGGAGAGAGAGAGGAGATAAAGAACCTGCCATTTAGGCAGGACGTGGGAGGGGGAGGGAATTGGGGACATGGGTGGTGGTTGAGGGGCACTGGTGGAGGGCAGGGTGCTGAAACACTGTGTGACCGAAACCCCCCAAACATGAACAACGTTGTAATTGTATATCTCACGGTGGTATAATAAAATGTTTAAAAAAAATAATAATAATTGTTTATTTGCCCAAGATGACAGAAAACAACATTCAGAGATTCCAAACTAAACCAGGGACTGGGGTGGAGCCTCCTGTATTTCTTGTACCTGGTGAGAGGAAGTTCTTCCCACTGCATTTGTTTTCAGAGTAAAGCTTTTACCTTTTACCCCAGCCTTTGTTAAGTCCTACCCCTTGCTTTTTGCAAAGTCTGCACCTTGCCTTGAAAAGCTTTTAAAAGAGCTCTTTTGTTTGGCTGGGGTCAGAGATGGTCAGAGGTCAGAGGTCTGAATGACTTAGTCTGGTCAGCTCTGCTTTGTTCTGGTTTTTCTCTCTCTCTCTCTCTCTCTCTCTCTCTCTCTCTCTCTCTCTCTCTGTTGGAGTGTGGATAATTAAAACCCTGTACTTTCAATGAACTGTTGGTCATGTTTTTTCATGGGTTGGAGGTGATGGCCACTGGCCCCTGAATGTGGCCAGGGAACCTGATAGACCCTAAAACTGTTGGGAACTCTGGCCAGTCCAGAATTTCATACAGGCACAATAATAATAATAATAATAATAATAATAATAATAATAATAATAATAGTAATAATAATAGTAATAATAAGTCCTCTTTTTCCCTCTGTATTCACATCTACACTAATAAGGTAAGTAAAACTGTAAGACCCATAGCACATATAAAAATACTGGCACCAAGCAATTCTTACCCACCATTCATAATAAGAACATTCTCAAAGTATTTCATCTGAATCGTAACAATTATTTCAAGGAAAATAACTTTTGGAAGTTATTTTACTAGTAAACTAAAATAACCACATTACCGCACCCCCCATCACCAACAACCTCATTTTATATTAGAAAAACAAACCCTCCAATAGAAAAACTATAGTTTTGCCCAGATTTGGTAGACATTTTCTTGAAATAAACCAAGGAATATATGAAGATAGTACAGGGGGTAAAGCATAAGACATAGACTAGGAACTTCTGGACAGGGTTCAAATTCCAGCACCATATGGTCCCCTAAGCATCAACTTAGTACAATCCTGGAGGTCCAGGACTGTGGCCTGGGAAGTCTCTGCAGCGCAGGGTGCAAGCAACATCTCATCCCTCTGGTCCTTGCACTGAACTACAGTCCTTCTGACTGAAAATCACCAGGGTCCTCCCCACACCCCTCCTGATCACTGCTTGGGATGCCCCCTCCTCATAAAAATAAAAAGAAACCAACAAGGGAAACAACTAGTAATACTTGATACCAGTGATAAAATCTAAGCTTTTCTGGGGAAAATGAAATTTTGTATAGAAAACTTAAGACTCCAAATACAGAATCCAGTTACTAGGTAAAGTGGACTTAACTGGTCCAAAAGACTGTGGTTGGGGCCGGAGCAATAGTCCAGTGGGAAGAGCATTTGCCTTGCACGGCCGGCCCATGCCAGCCTGGGTTCGATCCCCGGCATCCCATATGGTCCCCCAAGCACTGCCAGGAGTAATTCCTGAGTGCAGAGCCAGGAGTAACCCCTGAGCATCGCCAGGTGTGACCAAAAAAATACTGTGGTTGGGGATACTGGTGCTTCTGGCAGTGGGTGTGGTAGCATAATGTGTGTTCCTAAAATATGTGAACATTTATATTCTTTTAAATCATAGCTGCCATAATAAAAATATATTTAAGTTCAATTTTAAAACATTGAAAATAAATGTAAAAGTATCAGTTATGTGATGACAGAACTATACTTCTGGTGGTATAAATTCAGTTTATGCAGATGTTTATTTTCATTGATGTATACTTGCAATTCATGTGATGTTAATATGTGACGTTTCTTCAATAAAACAGGAAAACATGATGAATGAGCATCCCCATAGAAGGTATTCTACCTCCTACCATAATTGCATTTTACATACCCTTATTTAAAGTCATACTGGATGATTTCAACCACACTTAAACATTTGTCGCTATGCTTTTTACTCCTGCAATTTCTCTTCTCTGACTCATATATAGACATGATATATATGGTATATATACCATATATGAGTGAGAGAAGATAATAGATACCATATATATACCATATATGCACACACCATATATATTTATCATACACACACTATATATTTACAACATATATAATATATATTACATATATAATGTGTATATATATATTTGTATATATATTCAGGTCTGATATCTGACCTGAAAGGATAAAATATCCTTTTAATTTCTATATATATACATCATACATATACTACATATATACCACATATATACACACTATCACTGTCACTGTCTTCCCATTCATCATCGATTTGCTCGAGCGGGCACCAGTAACATCTCCATATGACCTGTCTCATGCAAGTAGAGCTCGAGGACACCTGCTTGCTCCAGGAACATAAATAGCCTCAAACCATTCCATCAGGTCATGGGAATGAGGTCTATAATTGTTACTGGTATTTGGCATATCAAATACGACACGGGTAGCTTGCCAGGCTCTGCCGTGCGGGTGGCATACTCTTGTACTCATCTCAAAATCCAGCATTTATTGATGAACGAGCGGCCACAAGCAGCCGTGGCGAGCCGGGCTGTGATAGGCTGGTCTTCTGGATGTGGAAAATGGAGGTCCTCATGGAGTGGGGGTCATCTGGCTTGTTGTGAGGCTCTGCTGGGGTGGCGGACCAGGGCTAGAACCTGCCATCCCTCCTGGGCACCTCATGAGCGGCTGGGCACAGTGGGAGGCAGTAGCAGCTCTGCCCCATGTCTGTCTCTCACTATATATACACCATATGTACACACCATATATATACCATATATATACACCATATATATACACACATTATATATATACATATAAACACCATATATGTATATACACCACTACTTCTTTACCCAGAATATAAAAAGGAAGCATGTGTAAAGAACTAGCATATAAATAAAATCACGTAAGATGGAATTTTCATTTGTTATACTAAAAAAGGAAAAACATCTGAAAGCATGCACATACTTGGGAAAAGGTCTAAGAGTTCTTTTAAAACAGTATTTCTATAGCAGGGGGCCATACTCAACAGTGCTCAATAGCTACTCCTGGCTGTGACAGTCGAGAGCCATGGATCAAACTCTACCTAGTACATGCAAGGCAAGTGCCTTAAGTCCCTATACTGCCAATCACCCAATTTTGGGACTGGGGGTTAAATAAATGTCCTTTCATTTTGTATTTATTTTATCTATAAGTAAACATCAATAGAGAATCTATAATAATATATAAAATATTATCCATTATGTATTATTTTTTCAATAATAGTGCATTCTATTAAGGCAATATGATTATATATAACCCCTTAAGGTAGGAGACAGCAGTTTGCAAGATTTTCCCATTTTGGCCACTAGGAGTCTCACATCCTAGGAAAATCTCTTCAAGTATCTATGGACAAAGCTGGACTGTTGATTATTCAAGTGCTGCAGTACCTATAAAAATACCCAAGACACGTTTTAGACCAAATGAAACTGTAATTTATATAGACTAATAACCTCCAGAACAGCCAAATGAATCCTGGGGAAACAATGTGAGGCCCCTCTTTTCCTAAACTTAAAACACTGCAATATAAAGCCACAGTAATCAAGACACTGTAGTACTGCAATAAAAACAGACTCTCAAACCAGTGGGATAGAACTGAGAGCCCAGAAAAACATCCTCAGGTATATGGACAGTTAATATTCAACAAAGGCGTTAAGAGAATGAAGTGGAACATGGAAAGCCTCTTCAGCAAATGGTATGGGAAAACTGGTCATCATGTGGAATAAAAGAAAAGGAAAAACAGTTCAGACTCATATCTCATGCCACACACAAAGCCAATTAGAATTGGATTAAAGCCTTTCATATCAGACCCGAATACATAAGTTATATTGGGGGAAAAATAGGCATAAATTTTCATGATATGAATCTAGACTACATGACATTGGCCAAACCAATAGAAGCAAATATAAATGAATGGGACTACATCAAAGTTTTGCAGTATAAGTTTCTGCAATACAAAATAAATCAAACTATAATAAAAAATATTTGGAGAAAATATTTGCCCACCAACAACTGTCCAAGGTTATGTAAAGCACTTGTAAAACTTAACAACAAACCAAACAAAAAACAACATCCTCAAAAACTGGGGGAAAAGCTGAAAAAGACACTTCATTAAAAATGGTGTATAGGTGGCCAATGTGCCTGAAAAGGGACCTGTGCCTTGGTCATTTGAAAGAACCTGTCTCTATATTCTGAAGTAGGTATTAGCACAATCTCTTTAAAGAGCTAAAGCGATATAATTTATCATTCTGATCAGAAATTGCAAAAGGCTTTTGCAGACACAACTCCAGAAAAACTTGTTTCTAGACATGCAACTGTGAAAACGTAGCTTAGAATGCTAAGAAAGAAACTACATGTTTATATATGTAAACATGAGGGGTCCCACAAGCATCATCACAGTCACTTCTGGGCATAGACTATGCCTCTGAGCATAGCACAAATATGAGTGGATAAATAAATATTTATGAGTCTATAAATATTCTTAATTTTTTTTGTTTTATTGGGGAGCACTCCCAGCAGTTTTCCAGGGAAGAACTAAATGGAGTTTTGGCAAAGGGAGCCCGGGTCAGCCACAGTGCTTGGGATGCACCTAGTCCACTGTACTATCGCTCCATCCTTAACTAAATATTTTTTTTTTTGCTTTTTGGGTCACACCGGCGACAATCAGGGGTTACTCCTGGCTCTGCACTCAGGAACTACTCCTGGCGGTGCTCGGGGACCATATGGGATGCCGGGGATCGAACCCAGGCCGGCACAGGCCGGCCGCAGGCAAAGGCAAACGCCCTACCCGCTGGGCTATCGCTCCGGCCCCTAACTAAATATTTTTAGTAGAAAAAACTGACTGCCATTGTCTAAAACTAAGAAATCAGAAAGGAATTTAGAGGAAGGGAGAATAAAGTTGGAAAGCATGTCTCTGTGTCTGTCTGCATACTTTCTCTCCTGAACTGTCACAATCTCTATGGAGTTATCTAATTTTCATTTTATTACAATAAAACTCTGTAACTGAATAATTTTCTAATGTCAACAGCACTAAAAATATGGCTATGTTAACTACTAATATAGATTGCATTCTCTCGTTAATTCATAAAACTCTGTAATGGAGACGCTATTATTATAAAATTTAAAACTAAGAAACAGAAGTTGGGCAATTTGTCTATGATCACATGCCTAACACTGTAGATAACTAAGTTAACACCCCTTTGCCTGACCCTAGAGTTTGCCTGTTTGTGCTTAGGTCTCCCTATTTCATTCTATTTTAAGAGACTATATAGTTCATTTAGACAAATAAAATAGTTTGGGACTATCATTCTGCACAGAACCATTAGTCTGAATTTTTCTTGTTTTTCCCCTAAATAATTCACAATTCTGAAAAGAAAATGAATTTAGACTATATAATAACTTTCTATCAATTCTTTTTCAACTGGATACTCTACTTCAAATGGTAACACTATGGAAGTGTCATGGTTCATTATTATCTAAATTATTTCTCCTACACAATGTGCCCTACACTAAGACACCATCAATGAATAAAGCCATAAAGAAATCAAGGTGGCATTGTTACCAATCTACATACAAGAAGTGGTTTCAGGGCCCAATAATTATTATATTGAATAGTTTTTTTAATTAGATAAATATCAATCTGTTTATTTTTATTTTGCTTGTCTTTATTGGACCTCACAAGATGCATGTGGGGAAGGTTTAGTAGTCTCACAAATGAGGAAACAGTCATTTATGGGAATTAGGTGACTGCAAAGTCTCTCTATGATATGACCATTTCCTTCTGGCCACAAGGTTTCAGAACCTAATGCCAAGCCAAAGTTTTATGTAATCCTCAAACCTGATTCTATTTTCTGTTCTAGAAGCCATTAACTGAGCCAGGATTCAAAGGGGGGAAGCTACTGCTATTTAATAAACACCATTATAAATAGATAATAATACCCTATTTCTTCCAGCAAGAATTATTACCACAATGATATGTGCTGTGGTAAGTGAAATACTTATGAGCACTGCTGGCAGTGGCTTGGGCTCGTATTGATAGCTAGAGAGTTCACTTGATGACTTGAATCCCGTTATTCATCAATTTGCTCGAGCAGGCGCCAGTAACATTTCCATTGGACCCTATCACGTGCCAATGTAGCCCAATGGCATCTGGTTGAGTCAGGAATATGAAGAGCCTCAAACCGTTCCTTCAGGGTCTTTATTAGGAAGTCTGACCGTCTTGTAGGTGGGCGGCCACGTGATCTTTTGACATCCCATGGGATCCAGTCGGTAATGGCTCTAGTCCAGCGGTTGTCTCCAAATCGCACTACATGTCCAGCCCATCTGATTTTCGATGCCTTGGCAAACGAGACAGCGTCCCTGATTCTGGAATAGCAAAGGAGGTGAGAACTCCGGATTCCTTCTCTCACTTGAGTGAGGTGTGATATTCCAAGCATAGCTCTTTCAATTCCTCTCTGGGAGACCGAATAGCATTCTCATCCTGCTTTCTTAGGGCCCAGGTCTCTGAGGCGTATGTTAATGCAGTGAGAACTGTGGAGTCAAAGAGATGTGCCCGGAGCCGGAGGTTCTTTGTCCTTTTAGCTATTTCTTCGATGCCTTTGAAGGCATTCCATGCCGCTCTCTTCCTCCCTGCGCAGCTCAGGTTTTAGGTCGTTCATCATGTTGATTTCTCGACCTAGGTACACATAACTGCTGCATTCAGAGATGTTTGTGCCATTGAGAGTGAATGGGGCGTCTGGAACTAGTTCATTCTTCATGAACATTGTTTCCTTTAGATTCAGCTGTAGACCTATCTTTCCACATTCTCGGTCAAAGTCAGCCAGCATTTGTGCCGCTTGGCTAATATTTGGTGTTATTAGACCGATGTCATCAACGAGCGGAGGTGGTGTAGTTGCCGACCATCTATCTTCACTCCCATTCCTTCCCATTCTAATTGTTGCATGATGTTCTCGAGGGTGGCACTGAAGAGTTTTGGTGAAATGGTATCACCCTGTCGACCCCCTCTTTTCACATTAATGATCACTTCTTTGTAGAATGGTGAGATCCTGGTGGTGAATCCGTAATACAGCTCACGAAGGATCTTGATGTATTGGGTTTGAACACCCTGTTGGGCTAGGGCTTCGATGACTGCTTCCAGTCTCCACAGAATCAAAGGCTTTCTGTAAATCAATGAACGTGAGACAGAGTGGCATCTTGTACTCCCTAAAAACCTCGATGAGCTTGGTTACTGTGGTCGATAGTGCTGAATCTTTTCCGGAAGCCTGCTTGCTCGCATGGTTGTCCTTCATCTAGTGTTCTGCTAATCCCGTTCAGGATGACTTGTGTAAACAGCTTGTAGATGACGGACAATAGGCAGATAGGGCGATAGTTGCCGATGTCGTGAATGTCTCCCTTCTTGAACAGTAGAACTGTCCTGCTGGTTTTCCATTGGGAGGGCACCTTGCATTCGGACAGGTAGCGTGTGAAGAGCCGAGCTAGTGTATTGATGAGTACCGACGGCAGATTCTTCAGGAGTTCGGGTCTGACTTTGTCTGGGCCTGGTGCTGTTCCCTTCTTTACCGATGAGATGGCATGTCGGATTTCAGAAGGGAGAACGTTGGGAATGACATATCCATCCTGTGGGATTTGGTATGTGGGCAGGTGGATGTGGCTATCAAAGAAATTTGAGTAGAAGTCATGGATAATCTTCTCCATTGCCTTTCTGGAAGATGTGATAGATCCATCAGGGCGTCGGAGGGCAGTCATCTTGGTCTTACAGTTGGCAAAGGACAGGCGGGCAGTGCGAATGCTTTTTCCCGGCTTCTGCTGCACTGGCCAGTATTGCTGCTCTTCTCTCTTTGAGGTCTTCTTTTATCGCTTCTCTGCACCGTTTAGCAAGCTTGGACATTAGCATTTGGTTTCCTGAGGCTCGCGCCTTGCCACGTTGCGGAATGAGCTAGAGAGTTTCTGAAGACAGGCGTCCTTTTGTGTCTTTCTCTTTTCTCGGCATTCTTCGCACAATCATGGAGGTGCTGAGCCAGTCGGTTGTATTCTTCATCGATGTCGTCAATGATGGTATCTTCCCATGTTGCTGCAATGGTGCCAAAGAGTTCCCAGTTGGTGGTTGTTCTGGGAGTTCTCTTCTTAAACTTTGCAGCCTTTTCTCCCGTTGCGGGAAGTAGAATTTTGCACGAAGGAGACGGTGGTCTGATCCTGTTTGGAATTTGGGGACGACAGCTACATCGGTCAGACAAAAGTCGATTGAAGATGATGTGGTCAATTTCATTGTGGAACTGTCCGCCAGGAGATTCCCATGTCCAACGTTTCGCTTCAGCTTTGGAACTGTGAGTTCCCATGAATGGTCTTGGTGGACATGATGAACTCAGTCTCTCACCCTGTTCGTTCCATTCTAGGCCATGGGTCCCGATGTGGAGTTCTTCAGCCGATCTTCTTGGTCCTATCTTGGCATTAAAATCACCGACTATGATCTTGTAGAAGGTGTGATATTTTTTTATAGAACTCCTCCAATTCCATGTAGAATTTCTCAATTTCATCTTCTTTGTATATGGATGTTGGTGCGTAGACAATGAAGATAGAAATTGCTGGCAGTGGGCCACATCTCCTCAAGTGTAATCGTCCTATTTGGTTTGTTAGGCATTCAAATGAGTCAATGTTTACGGCCATGTTCGTGTTGACAAGGACACCAACGCCACCGACGCCTCTTTTTGTCGCATGTTCCAAGGAACAATTCTTCTCTGGTGTCAAATACAGCATGATGCAACTGACGCCTCCTCATCTCAGTCAGACCAATGATGTCATACTTGATCTTTTGCGCTTGCAGCATCAGATCCTCAATATATGCTTTCGATGCCAGTGTACGTGCATTGAAAGTTCAGACAGTCATTTTAGTCCTTCTTCATTCTGGCAGCCTAGGATGACCGTGAAATTTTATCAGACACTGCTTGTTTGCCTTTCTTACTGCTGCCATATTGAGGGCTCTTTCGGGGTCAGGAAAATAAACATTTTTTGTTACTGGATTTGGCATATCGAACACGCATCGAACAGTTTGCCAGGCTCTGCCATGTGGGCGCTATATTCTCATTACTTTATTGGGCTCTCTCAGAGGGGTGGGTAGAATATTTATGGTAATTTGGAGGTCAATCGCGCAACGGGGAAAGCTGGTTTCTGCTCTGCCGGGTGTACCTGTGTCTAGACAGTTAAAGCATTTAAATGACCTCCCCTCTGAGTGGGGTAATATGTGTAATGTGTAATATGTCTAATACTTTTTCACATTTGTCTTGTGAAGGGTACATTGAGTCCTTAGAAACAACCAAAGATTATTTGCCTAGGATCTGATACTTTTCTAAAAATTTTTTATTATACCACCATGTGATACACAATTGCAAAGATGTCCATGTTTGGGTTTCAGTCATACAGTGTTCCAGCACCCATCCCTCCACCAATGCTCACTTCCCACTACCAATGTCTCCCTGATTCCCTCTCCCTTCCCTAGCCTGCCTCTATGGCAGGCACCTTGCCTTCTCTCTCTCACTCCCTCTTTCTCTCTCTTGCTCTCTCTATATCTCTCTGTATTTCTTTCTCTTCTTTCTCTTACACATTGTGGCTTGCAAAAACATACATTTAGAGGTTATCATGTATATCCTTTGCCTATATTCAATGCTCTGTACTAGGCTGTTATCATTTCCAACGATTATTAACACATTGTTCCCTTCCCTTTCTTATCTAACTTCTGACTCCCACACACTTGTGGTAGATTCCATCCACTGACAAGACCGCCTGATCCATGTTTTGCCTGGTATTGGATATTAATATCAAGATATTTTATGTATCCTGCAAATAAATGCGGTCATTCTATATCTGTCCTTTTCCTTCTGGCTAATTTCACTCAGTGTGATCCTCTCCATGTACATCCATTTACTGGCAAATTTCATGACTTTATTTTACATAACAGCTGCATAGTACTCCATTGTGTAGATGGACCACCATTTCTTAATCTAGTCGTCTGTTCTTGGGCACTCTGCTTGTTTCCAGATTCTGGCTATTGTGAATAATGCTTCTATGAACACAGAAGTGCAGATGGTATTTCCAGCCTCCCAGGGTATATTCCCAGGAGTAATACCTGATACTTAATCAAAGCATATGTACATGGTAGTTGGTACGCCCCCCACTTTGTTAGTGAATTAAGTTATCAACAAGAGTTGGTTTGCTAAATGTCAAGTAGATCCAAACATTCTACCAACAAAATACTAGTCAAAAAAAAGTAAATTAAGGGCCAGAGCGATAGCCCAGCGGGTAGGGTGTTTGCCTTGCACGCAGCCTGCCTGTGCCAGCCTGGGCTCGATCCCCGGCATCCCATATGGTCCCCTGAGCACCGCCAGGAAGTAATTCCTGAGTGCAGAGCCAGGAGAAACCCCCTGAGCATTGCCAGCTGTGACCCCAAAAAAAAAGCAAAAAAAAAGTAAATTAAGACCAAAATTAAGTCTCACCAAATTAATAAATATAATTAATTGAAGATTATAATTTCATGGGGAAATTCTTAGATTTAGCTATTAAAATATTCCAATAACATAATACTATTTCATGAACTTTATAGATTGGTAAAACTATTTTGATTGCTTCAGAAATCTTGAAATTAGGACATATGAATTAATAAATTTTGTCCTTTTCTCCATACATATCCACACACACCCTCTAAATATATATGGTATACATATATGTCCTCTATATATTCTACTGACACAATTAAATTATATAAATATTAAACAATGCAAGTGGTATTTTCTTTTCAAATATTAGATTTTTATGTATAGGTAAAAGTAAATACTAAAAATCACTTTTTAATTTTTATGCATGTAACAACTTTAAATACATAATTATAGAGATTAAATCTACGACCTATAAATATGTGCAAGAGTGAGAACTGATAACATTACAAATATCTAAGCTACAGTTTAGGGGAAATGTCCAATTATATCAAGGCACTATAAATTTTGTACAACAATACACTGTATATAAACACTGCTACATGTTCATCTGAATGGCTTTAGACAAGTGTTAAAAATGACTATTTAAAAGAAAATTCTAAAAATGTATACCAGAAATGAATATATTTTTATCTACAGGCTCAAACTGAATTACTATCAAACAAATATTTCTTGCTTTCTAAGGACATAGATCTGAGTAGTATTTGAGTATGTAATTAAATTTTAAATAAACTTTAAAGGCTTTGAAAGTACTAAAAAATAATTACAAACTGCAAAAAGTTAGGGTCTGGCTTCATGAATTTAACCTAGCTATTTGGCATTAGCAATTTCACTTTGCTGAGCTTCACTTTCCCTCTCTGTAAAATGGAATAATATAAAGCACAGACACTAACACACAGTAAGTATTCAATAAATATGACTTATAAAGACAGAGCCCAGAAGGCTTCAAAGGGAGAGTAAGAGGGACACACTGAGAAAATTCACCAGAGAAAACTCATTCCTCAGGGAAACTTGACAGTGTGAAACACAGACATGAGGACACGTACAGAGCTAAGGAGTACTTCCCATGGGTAGAGAGTGGGAAAAAGTACAGACTGAGAAAAAAAGAGACCAGAGAGACAGTACTAGATACAGATATGAAGGAAATAAAAAATAGTGACAGAGGGGCGGAGCGATAGCCCAGCGGGTAGGGCATTTGCCTTGCATGCGGCCGGCCCATGCCGGCCGGGTTCAATCCCCAGCATCCCATATGGTACCCCGAGCACCGCCAGGAGTAAGTCCTGAGTGAAGAGTAACTCCTGAGCATCGCTGGGTGTGACCCCAAAAAAGAAAAAAATGAATTAAAAACCTAATTTAATAAAAAAAAACCTTAATTAAAAAAAAATAGTGACAGAATACAGCAGTATAATGAAAGAAGCCAAATATCAAATCAGTGATTTTAAAGACAAGGTATCAACAACATTAATAAAGAAGAACTAGTAGAAAAGAGGTTTCTTAAATGAAGAAACCCTAAGCGATGCATCTGAAAATATCAAGAACAAACTTTGCATGTAGAAATTCCAGAAGGAAAGAAAAGACAGAAAGGGGAAGGATAGCTGGTGAGTAAACAATAACTGAACTTCTCCAATCTGAGGAGAAAGATACATGATTCAAGAGACCCAAAGTGCCAAACAAAGTAAACCTAAACAGAACAACACCAAGACAAATATAATCAGAATAGGGAGAGTGTGTTATTAAAGTGGCAATAAAAGCAGTTTCACATGTAAAGGAACCACCAGAAAACTCACATCAGATTTCTCATGTAGCCCATGAGGAGTAAAAGACTGGAATATATATTCAAAGTATTTAATGAAAAGATCCTCTAACACAAATCTTCTATCATGCTAGGATCATGCTTGGTTATCACTCAGATTTGAAGAATATTTAGAATATTTAGTTGCTGATTTTTTTTGACTGATGAAGCCCAGGGATTAGCCCTGGCTCTTCACCCAGGCCCTACACTGGTGGTACTTGGGAGATCATATGGAATGGCAGGGATCAAACCTGGATTGGCTGTGTGAAAGGCTAGTGCCCTACCCACTGTACTATCTCTCTGGTTCCAGTGAGATCTGATATCAGATCTCACTGGAACAACAATGCCATGAAGGTAGAAATCAACCAAATAAAGGTAGGGAAAACACTAACATTTGGAAATTGAACAACATACTGTTAATATACCTTTTGGGCAAAGAAGAACTGAAAAATCAATTAAAATATTATTCAAATTATCCTTTCCCACTCTGTGGATTGTCTTTGTATCTTGGTCACCGTTTCTTTTGAGGTGCAGAAGCTTTCAATTTTATATAATCCCATTTGTTTATCTTTGCTTCCATTTGCTTGGTCAGTGGTGTGTCGTCTTTAAAGATACTTTTCGTTTCGATGTCATAGAGCGTTTCTCCTATGTTTTCTTCGATGTACCTTATAGATTCCTGTCTGATGTTGAGATCTAGAATCCATTTTGATCTGACTTTTGTGCATGGCGTTAGAAGGAGGTCTAAGTTCATTTTTTTACACGTAGCTGCCCAGTTTTCCCAGCACCATTTGTTGAAGAGGCCTTCTTTGCTCCACTTAATATTTTTTTGCTCCTTTATTGAAGGTATTCACCCAATACCCATCTGACAAGGGGTTAATATCCAGGATATATCAGGCACTGGTAGCACTCCACAAGAAGAAAACAGCCAACCCCATCAAAAATGGGGAGAAGAAATGAACAGAAGCTTCCAAAAAAGAAGAAATTCGAATGGCCAAAAGGCATATGAAAAAGTGCTCTTCATCTTTAATCATCAGGGAGATGCAAATCAAAACAACAATGAGGTACCATCTCACCCCACAGAGACTGGCACACATCCAAAACAGCAAAAACAACCGGTGCTGGTGTGGATGTGGGGAAAAAGGGACTCTCATCCACTGCTGGTGGGAGTGCCGACTGGTCCAGCCCTTTTGGAAAACAATATGGGCATTCCTCCGAAAGCTAGATATTGAGCTCCCATTTGATCCAGCAATAGCACTCCTGAGAATATACCCTAGAGACCGAAAAACACATAGCAGAAACACTATCTGTACTTCTTTATTCATCTCTGCGCTATTCACTATAGCTAGAATCTGGAAACAACCTAAATGCCCGAGAACAGAGGACTGGCTAAAGAAACTGTGGTTCATCTACACTATGGAATACTATGCGGCTGTCAGAAAGGATGAAATTATGAAATTTACCTGCAAATGGATGGACATGGAGTCTATCATGCTGAGTGAAATTAGTCAGAAGGAAAAGGACAGATATAGAATGACTGCATTCATTAATAGGATATAAATAGATACCAGTGTTTTAATAAATATGGGAAATGGTAATGGCAGATTAAAACTCACCACTGAATGTACACAAAGAGACTTAAGTGATAAACTCAAAATATCTGCAGGACTAGCCACAATGTGTAAAATAAGAGGGAGAGAGATGCAGAGACAGAGAGAGAGATAGAGAGTGAAAGAGAGGAAAATGGGGTACCTGCTATTAAGGCGGCCTTGGGGGATGGGAGGGGAGGGGTGCATTGGTGGTGGAAATGGGGCACTGGTGGAGGGATGGGTGCTGGAATACTGTATTACCAAGAACCAATTTGAACAAAAAAAAAAATAAAAAAAAATAAAATGGTGTAACAATATTTGGGGAAATAATAAAATAAAATAAAATCGGAAAAAATTATTCAAATTAAAGAGATTGTAAACACAAACTATAAAAATTGATGGGATGTAGCCAAAGCAATGGTAAGGGGAAGTTCATATCTATAGGCTTACATAAGGAAAAAAGAAAAACATCAAATAAACTACCTAACTCAGAGCTTGAAACACTAGAATAAGAACAACAAATAAATTTTAAACTAAGATGAAGGAAGACTATAATTAAAAAAATGAGAGCAGAAGTCAATTATAAAGAAATACAACAATAAAAAATGAAGTGACCACTAAGCACTGCCTGGTTTGGTCCCCAAAGCTAATAATAATAATTATGAAAACATGTTTTAACCTACTTTTTACTTTTTGCTACTACTTTGTGATTTGGACCCTGAAGACAGATTCTATGGAAAGACAGAATGTTGAAAACACAGTTAACTGAACTCCTGATCAACTACCCTATATTAAAGAAACCTCCCCTTTAAGTCATAAGAAGTGACAGAGGTGAGTGACATTTAGGGTTCATGTTCCTCTCTTTCTTCCTTTTTTTGTGTCCACTGATATAAGGGCTGAAATGAAAAACCTCCCAGCAAAGTAAAAGGGGAGGGGCGGGCTTTTGGTCACAACTGACAATGTTCAGGTCTTACTCCTGACTCTGCACTTGGGGTTGATTCTTAGTCAACTCAGGGGTATTTGGAATGCAGGGATCACACCCAGGTTGCCTTTGTATGGCAAATGCCATACCCACTGTATTACTGCTTCAGCCCCCATTTTTTTTTTGTTGGTGGAGGAACATTTTCACTCCTTACCATAAATAATAAACCTGATAAAATATAATACTCATAAAATTTGTTTAACACTTTAAGTTTAGTAACATAGTGAACAGGTTTCTTACCAACAACAATGCCATAGGAAAAAAATAGAAAGTAGATATTGGGGGGCAAAACTGCTCAGCATCAGCCCTCCGGCCACCATGAAACCACTGAAGATAGTCACAGGTCTTGCTCCAAAAGATGAGACACAGAGGCTGCAGATAGGACCTAAAATAATAAATAAAACATTGATTTGCTTTGCAGTAAGCTCCTTCCCACAATGCATGACACAATTCATCATAAGCTAAAAATGGTTTCCATTATAACATAAGAATATGAACATCAATCGTGTATTTGCTGGGCTTGATGCTACTCAGAGGGATTTCACACACATAGCTGCATTTCATGAGAATCTTACTGCACCTCTCCGAGGTAGATAACAATAATTATACCTTTTTACTTCTTAGGAGGACCATACCTGGCAGTGCTCGGGGTTCCTCCTGGCTCTGAGCTCAGGAATTACTCCTGGCATCCTCAAGGGACCATATGAGATGCGGGGACAGAACACAGATCAGCCTCATGCAAGGCAAATTCCCTACCTGCTCTACCATCTCTCTCTGTTATTTTTTTTGACAAGTGAAAAGGAAAGAAAAGTTTCATTATTTTAAGGTCACATAGTTAAGAAATGAAAGTTCTGAGCTCAGACAGATTCAAATTGAAAGCCTAATACTTTGATAGTGTTTCATCAGATCAAACTAATTTGATGCCTCTCTTAGAGTCCTCATTTGAAGACTGAGATAATCATAGAGCCCACCTCACACCTCACAGTGACAAATGAAAGCACAAATGCAGCTGATTGCAAGGTTTGACATAAGTCAGTGTCCAATTGCTGCAAGGGTTACAGCGGCAACAGCAGCAACTACCAGAGTCCTTACAAAGGAAGAAGAAAAAACACAGGCAGTCTGTCTCCAGGGCCAACATCTGAACCAGAACACTACTCTGAACTTTTTGTTTTCTGCTTGTTCCAATTATCTTTCCAACATAGAGATCCTTGTCATGGTAAGAATAGCCAAATGATTGATGATAAAATCAGCCTGATTTAAAGAATATAACCAAAAGCAATTTTAATGAGGGAGGGATACTGAAATGGTTAGGAGCCCCTATCCACCAAACACAAGTCAGTACCTCTCTCCTGCATTCCACAGTAACATGGAATTAAGGGGAGAAAAAATGTGCTATTGATTGCTAGGCAAGAGGTGACTATAACCTGGACTTGCTCTATATATAAGAAGTAAACTGCTCATATAATATAAGTTAAGTAAAAAGTGAAATTTTTCCCACTAGCACAGTATCTGGAAAGTGCCCTCAACTTCCTATGTTAGCCTATTAGAAAGAAAAGGGTACCAAGAGTTATCCAGGTCAATAGTTGTATTAACAGAGAAGGAAAACTGGGGCTTAGAGAGATGTTTCCAAGTCTGTGGATTTGGAAGCAAAGAGAACACTTTGAGTTGACAACAACTTTTCAAGGCACAAATTATTGTCCCTAATTTATAGAAACCACACTCACCAAGATAGCTAAAAACAAACAAACCGAAAACAGTAAGTGAAAGGACATAGGTCAATAAAAACTCCCATAAATTGCAGATGTTATCTTTTAAAGCTGAATATAACAATATGTGTAACCTAGAATTTCTACTTCTATTTATACGTCGAATAGAAATTCCTATATTTGAAGCTATATAAAATGTTCACAGTGGAATTATTCATAGCTGCCCAAACTTAGAATCCCAGATGCTCTCCAGCATTAGAATGAATATCATGGAAGTTCCTACAATGAACTGTTGCATGCAATTAGAATGAAAGATTTACAATTACACACAGAAATACAGATATATCTAACAAACTTCTGCATGGTGGAAGACCTCCAACACAAGAAAATACTGAATGCATAATTTTTATCTAAAGTTACAAAGCAGACATAAACTAATCTCCAGTTAGAAAGGAGGAGAGTGGCTATATTAGCAGGGAGTGGGGAGACATAACCAGGAGGGAGCACAACCCAATTTCAAACACTGCTCACATTCTGTCCTTTAATGTGAGTATACTATTCTATAGTTTTTCAGGAAATTTCACAATCTATAAGCTCATGATACATATACTTTTCTGTGTCTATCTTTTGTTTTAATAATAAAATGATTATGTAGCCTCAAAGAGAAAGTGTGCTATCCATCTATTGCAAGCAAATGGAAGGGCTAGGATCCAAAGACCCCATGTTTCAAATTTTTACCAATCCTAAAGAATCTCTTAAAGGTATATTGCAAAGCACTAGATTGCACATAATGTTGGATGCCTGCAGCACTCCTTCAGTCCTACAGTCATGAACTAATCATTTGAGGTTCTTAGGTGAGTCAACGCAAAGAGGCAGACTAGTATATTTATATGACAACAGGAAAGCATTTTCTGTGTCACTGTTTCAAAAGAAAACAGTGACACAGGGACCGGTCCCATATGGTCCCTCAAGCACCTCCAGGAGTAAGTTTTGAGTGTAGATCTACGACTAACCCCTGAGCATTTGCGAGTGTGACCCACCCCCAATAAAAAATGCTTGATCTGAAATATCAAACATCCAGTATTTGAGCTGTCTATATACCCAATATACCTTTTATTAAGGTATATCCTTTCTCTTTTGTTTAACAATTTGCTTTGGCATAATAGTCAGTATTTACAACTTCAACACAATGAGAGCTGAAAATGCAATTTATGGGGTCAGAGTGGGTAGGGTATTTGCCTTGCATGAGGCCAACCCTGGTTAGATCCCCAGCATCCCATATGGTCCCTCAAGCTCCTCCAGGAGTAAGCTTTGAGTGTAGAGCCAGGACTAATACCTGAGCATTTGCAAGTGTGACCCACCCCCAATATAAAAGAAAAATGCAGCAGCTTATTACTGGCATACTTAAAAGTTTTAGGTCATTGTCAAAGTAGAATGCCCCTAAAATGCATGCTAAATCCACAAAGAAACCCAGAGTTTGGGGTTTGCTATAAGAGGCAATAATTTTCATAGCATGTACAACTAAAACCAATGTTTTATAAGCTATATAATACTATGATCAATTTTGTGACAAATTCTTGGATAATTTTTGTCTAATACAAAATTCTTTGGGAGGAAAGAAGTTCATAGAAGAAACTAATGGAAATTCTTTCACAAAATACAAAGTGGAACAGGGAAAGCCTCTTCAACAAGTGGTGCTGGGATAACTGGACAGCTATGTGTAAAATAATGAACTTAGATCTCTGTCTAATGCCATGCACAAAAGTCAGATCAAAATGGATTGAAGACACAGTCATTTTTTAAGGACAAGACTCCACAACTTCGTCAGAGCCCCACCCAAGAGAGAAGCCGATTTCAAGCCCAGGCATGCAGGTCTCAGAACCAAAAGTCACCGGGCTTCCATGGAGATGGAGGTAGGGTCCTTTCGTCAACCTCTGTCCCATCCAGAAGACCCAGTGGAAGCACCCACAAACTCCTTCTGGGATGTTGGCCATGATCCATAGACAGAGACACACAGGGCAGAGCTGCTACTGGCTCTCCCCATGGTGCATGGTCACTAAGTGGCAACATAATATCCCAAACTAGTAGAAACCAACTGCATTCTAAAATTCAGAAAGTCAATGCAAGAACAGAAATCAGCCAGATTCACCCATAACACACTGGGGCGGGGGAAGTCATGACTTTATCAATATCATTGCCATATGTGGGCTGTAATGCTCAATATAATTAGTGCAAGCTAAGGCAGCAGGCATGGGGATGGGGGTAGAAGTGAGGGTCTTTGGTGGTGGGAACACACTGTTGGTGGGATTGGTGTTGAATGCTGTATCTTTCTAACAACTGTATTGTGAAAAACTTCGTACTTTATAAATCATGGTGCTTTAATTAAAAAAAAATGAAGAGAAACAAATGGAAAACTGGATAAAGAAACTGTGGTACATCTACACAATGGAATACTATGCAGCTGTTAGGAAAAACCAAGTTACTGAAAATTGCCTATAAATGGATGGACATGGAGAGGATCGTGTTGAGTGAAATTAGACAGAGGGAAAAGGACAGATATAGAATGACTGCATTCACTAGTGGGATATAAAAAATAGTATGATACTAATATCCAAGGCCACACAAAATATGGATTAGGAAGAATTGTCAGTGAATGGAATTGTCAGTGGATGGAATCTACTGCAAGTATATGGGAGTCAGAGGTTAGGTAAGACAGAGAAGAGACCAGTGTGCTAATAATTGTTGGAAATGGTAATACCAGCATAGAACTGAGCATTGAATGTAGGCAAAGGGATATACAGGATAACCCTAAATGTATGTACTGCAAACCACAATGTGTAAGATAAGGGAGAGAGGGAGAAAGAGAGAGAGAAAGAAAGAGAGAGAGAGAAGAGCAAAGTGCCTGCCATAGAGGCAGGCTGGAGGAAGGGGAGGGAATCTGGGGACACTGGTGGTGGGAAATGAGCACTGGTGGAGGGATGGGTGATGACCACTGTATGACTGAAACCTAGCCATGAACAGTTTTGTAATTATATAGATCACAGTGGTATAATAAAAATTTTTAAAATAAATAAAATTTATAAGCAAAAAAAAGGAGAAAAAATATGTCACATACTGTTGGATGACAGATCTAGCTAATCTGGGAGCTTTGTTATTTTGCCCACTCCCAGCTTAATCTATTTAAGCCAAGGTTCATTCTAAAGAGACCTCTCTTCTATGTAAACACTGCTAGAGGGTGTGGCACTTACAGAAGTCACCTTGATTGAATAACTTCTGATTTATACATCTACTGACTTCTATGTTTTCTAGATTGGGCACAGCTCCTCTTTATACCCACTGCACCCAGCATGGAACAGTTAGAATTTATCAGGAGACTACCATCCTGGCTACATTGAGACTATAGGAAGACTATAGGAAGGATCATAGTAGTTTGCTCTAAGGGTAACAAAGGGTGTGTGACCCTTTCAGTACATGAGAACAAGATGCTCAGAATCACCCTGGTGCAGATAATAGTAAGGACCTTGTGGGTACCATCTAGATTACATGAAGATCATGAAATTAAGATGTATTACTTTATATCAGCCCTCTCTCTCTCTCTCTCTCTCCAGTGTTTTACATAAGAGATAATCTCGGGATTAGTCCTTGGCATAATCTTTGTTTATACCTGCAAGAGTGTGTGGCACTACACTCTGTTTAGAGTTCTTTGTTGACACGACCCTCCCTGGATTACTTTGGTGTATATAAGGGAACTGACTTGAGGTCCCTTCTGGCTTTTGGCTCCTCAGCTTTCGGCATTTGGCACCTGTGGCTTTTGGCTCCTCGACCTTTTGCTTTTGGCTTTTGGCTTTTTGCTCTTTGGCCTTTTGCTTCTTCTTCTGGGTAGGACTCATCTCAGGTGAGATCCTCTCTCTTTGGTGGGAGACTTAGGCTCTTTTGTATGGTCTAAGTTCGGACCAGAGCTGGAGTTTGTTCATTATATTGGAGTGCTGTGGAAGAGCTTTTTGTACTATTAAAAGCCTTTTTTGGAACTGTGCCGGACTCGTGAGTTTTCATCTGTTCCCCTGGCATCCTCGGAGGTAGAAGAGAACTTCTGTCCTGACACTGTCGGGGACCCCAGCGGCATCCCCGACAACATACTGTGGGTATACAATAAAGTCCAATACTTGCATCACTTGTCTGCTTGTTGGTCATCGATTTGCTCAAGCAGGCACCAGAAACATCTCCATACGTCCAGTCATATGCTCGTAGAGCCCAAGGGCATCTGCTTGCTCCAGGAACATAAAGAGCCTCAAACCATTCCATCAGGTCATGGGAATGAGGTCTAAAATTGTTATTGGTATTTGGCATATCAAATATGACATGGGTAGCTTCCCAGGCTCTGCCGTGTGAATAAAAGTCCAATAAAAAAGGCAAAAAAAAAAAAAAAAAAAAAAGAAATTCTTTTAACAGATTTTTAAAGCACACTGAAAACTGTTTTTCTTTTGTTTTCAGACCTAGAGAGAAAGGACGGCAGGTATGGAGCTTGCCTTGCATGCAGTCAACACAGTATCAATCCCCAAGCAACACGAGGAGCCATCCCTAAGTGCAAATTCAGAAGTAAGCCCTGAGCATAGCCAGGTTTGACTCAACAACCACACACACACACACACACACACACACACACACACACACACACACACACACACACACACACACACACACATACCCCTACTTTCACACTGCCATCTGCTGCTTACTTGGAGAAAAATATCTTGCTGCCAGAGATTAGAGATAACAAGTTTAGATCTAAAAGAGGTCTTGGAAATCACACAGACAACCCACATTTAAAATGATAACCATGGAGCTTGGAATGGTCATGTGATTTCACCCAGAATTTACAGCTAATGACTAGATCTAAAGTCAGTTCAAAATTCTTTCTGAGAACTAGTTCATTTGGTACCTTTCTTTCCCTTCCCCTCAGAATTGGTAAACTTACTTGTGTTAATATCTTATGATGTTTGATTAATTTGTGATAATAAAAACATGACTTTGGTGACCACTTTTGGTATGTAAAAAATTAGAGCAACTTATTTTATCCTCCTCAGAGCCAGAATCTCTACATGATTCCTCACAGTTCGCGGGAGTGCCCAATTACAAGAAAACCTACCATGCAAGTGTGGAGCTGCAAGTATGATCTCAGTTCTCCCCTCACATGACAAGTACAATCCCAGAGGCACATCTGTCTGGGGTCCTTGGCATCCTACAAAGTGTGTGATTTCAAGCATGAAGTAACTAATGAGTACAAACCCTAGCAAGTATGCGTACAACCAGAACTACCACTGGAATGCAATATATTTAAGTGTACAAGCACTGCAACCAAGTGGGAACAGACTCTGGCCGTTGCCACATCAGAATAAAGGGAAGAAGACAGAATAAATGGAAATATATATATATATATATATATACTTATATAAAATAAAGTAATTACTTCTCAGCATTGAAATGAATTTAAGGGGTTAATTCAACAGAAGGGCTACAATCAAGGGAGGATTCTTCGGGTTAATCATCTGGAACAAAAGTCAGTTCACTCATAATATAAGCACAGGATTCCACACTTTAGGACCTGCCAAATTAAGAGAAAAAAACACACTAAAGAGCAGGAATAAGAGCTTCGCTATTGGTTGCCAATTCTTTATTTTGACAACTGAAGATATTTATGCTCTGAAATGTTGGCTTATTAGCAAGGCTAATAAAATACTTTGCTTTTTGTTTGTTTTTGATTTTGGGCCTTATCCAGCTGTGGCCAGGGCTTACTCCTAACTCTGACAAAGTTCAGAGGACAATTTTAGGTGCTAGGAATTGAATCCAGGTTAACCATTGCAAAGTATTCTGCCCATTGTATTATCTTTCCAGCTCTCAGATGCTTTGCTTTTTAAATTGGAGAAAGAAAACAATGCTGAATTAGGTATGTTGAACTGGGTAAAAATTGGGGGCAGAAGGAGCCAAGGCAATACCCTGTATGCTGTTACCTCATGATTCCCTGAGTATCATGTATGCTGGTACTGGTTGATCCCTGAGTACTGAGCTATGAGTAGACTTTAGGTTTCATGCACTGTGGTTTGCAACAGAATTGACATGTGAAGTTCTAAGAAGTGAAAAACTCTATTGTTTCAGGTGGTAGGGAGGACACTTAAATGTATTTTACTTGGGGCTGGAGCAACAATATAGCGGGCAGAGTGTCTGCCTTGCATGTGGCCTACTCAGGTTCGATCTCCAGCATCCCATATGACCCCCAAGAGCACTTCCATGATTAGTGCTGAGCCAGGAGGAACCCACGAGTATCATAAAGTATGACCAAAAAAGAAAAATATATATGTATATATACACATATATAATATGTATGTCATATAATATATACATATATTATGCTATCATATTACATGCATATGTAATATATTATATATGTACACGTATATATGTGTGTATATACATATATACATATATATGTGTGTATATATGTATTATACCTGTACATAATATATTATATATGTATATAATATATTATACATCATATATGAATATATACTATATATTACATGTGTATACAATATATATTATATATTAAATAACATATTATATATGTATATAATATATTATACATCATATATGAATATATACTATATTATATGTGTATATAATATATTATATATGTATATAATATATTATATATTAAAATAATATATTATATTACATAAAAATATTATATTATAGAGCCATAGTAGGACGCTTGCCTTGCACATAGCTGGCCCAGGTGCAGTCCTCAGTATCCCGTATGGTATCCTCCCTCCACCCCAAGTACCGCCAGGAGTAGCTCCTGAGCATCACTAGGTGTTCTACACCCTGTTCTATACCTCTCCCAAAAAATAAATAAAAGTGTCAACAACTCCTAGTTCCCTCCATATGAAATTGTAATGCTTTGCAAAAAGCCTCTTCCACTCAAAATTTTATTTTTTATTTATTATTCTTATTTTTTTTTCTTTTTGGGTCACACCCAGCAATGCTCAGGGGTTACCCCTGGCTCTGCACTCAGGAATTACTCCTGTCAGTGCTCGTGGGGGAACCATATGGGATGCCAGCAATTGAACTTGGGTTGGCCACATGCAAGGCAAACACCCTGCCCAATGACTATTGCTCCGGGACCTGGACATATTTTTTAAGTCAATATTAAAAAGGTAAAGATCCTCTTAGTGTTACTTGCCTTACATCTGCCATAGAAGTCCCACTAACTCCCTTTTTTTTTTTTTTTTTTTTTGCTTTTTGGGTCGGGTCACACCCGGCAATGCTCAGAGGTTTCTCCTGGCTCTGCACTCAGGAATTACTCCTGGTGGTGCTTGGGGACCATATGGGATGCCGGGATCGAACCCGGGCCGGCATGGGCAGGCCGCATGCAAGGCAAACTCCCTACCCGCTGGGCTATCGCTCCAGCCCCCCACTAACTCCCTTAGTTATAACTCAGATAGTGTCTCAACCCAAATGTCTTCAAATTCCTCTGCTTTATTCTGTGATGTTTATTATTATTATTTTCTAGTTCACTTTTGCATTTTCTGAGAACCCTCCATACTGATTTCCTTAGGGGTTGAACAAAACTACATTTCTGCTGTAGGGGATGTGAATTCCTTTTTCACAACAACCCCAGCAACACAGATTGTTCCCATTGCTTATGCTATATGCCATTCTCAGTGGTGTGAGATGGTATTTCATTTGTCATCTTGATTTGGATCCTAATCACAAGTATTGGTGAGCAGTTTTTCTCCTGTTCATTTCCCCATTTTTGATAGTGTTTTTGCATATTTTGTTGCTGTTGTTTGTGTGGACTTTATATATCCTGGATATCAGCCTTTTCACGGCAGAGCCTGGCAGGCTACCCATGTCGTATTTGATATGCCAAATACCAGTAATTATAAACCTCATTCCCATGACCTGATGGAATGGTTTGAGGCTCTTTATGTTCCTGGAGTAAGCAGGCTCTATTGGCATGAGACAGGACATATGGAGATGTTGCTGGTGCCCGCTAGAGCAAATCGATGATGAACGGGAAGACAGTGATACAGTGATATATTATATATGTATATAATATATTATATATGTGTATATATATTCTCAGGATTATGGTAGATATATATATATATATATATATATATATATATGCCTTGAATATGCAGGTCCTGAACTGGATCCCCAATACAAGGTGGTCATTAGAGAGCCCCTGGTGTTACCCTTATTACCCCAGAACCTGATCTCCATCATAAGCTTACATAAGCCAAAGGAAAATATATGACCATTTTTCTTCCTTTTTTATTTTACAAGCATCTCCAGAGAGCATCATGGCAGAGTGGAAATATAAGGAGTTATACATATGAGCCATTGGTTTAAATGATTCATGGAATTTTTAAAAAAATTTTTTTTTAATTCCATGACTCATTTAAAGTGCTTATAGTGTTTAAACATTCATTTAAAGTGTTTATAGTGCTCACATTAAAAAATTAAAGCAAAATAAAAATTAACTTTATAATTCATTTTCTCAATCACATGTATCCAAAACTATAATTTTGGTAGTGTTAATTTATATTTTAAGTCTCTGTTTTGTACTAAGTCTTTGAAATGTAGTGGGTTTTTGCTATATTCATAGCACCCTTAAACAAGCCCCCATTTCAACTGTACTGGAGACTCATCATAAGTAAGTCATAATAATGAAGAGGCAGAGAAGACACACTTAATATTTAGATCAGAGCCATGAAAAATACACATCAAGAGTTAACTTAAGGGGCTGGAGCGATAGCACAGCAGGTAGGGTGTTTGCCTCGCACATGGCCGACCCAGGTTCAATCCCCGTTATCCCATATGGTCCCTGTGTACCACCAGGAGTAATTCCTGAGCAAAGAGCCAGGAATAACCCCTGAGCGTTGCTGGGTGTGACCAAAAAGAAGCCAAAAAAAAGAGTTAACTTAAAACCCACAATGAAGGACCAAAGGAGGGCACTAGCAGGCTAAGCACATGCTTTGCATATGGGAGACCCAAGTTGATCTACCACACTGGCTCCTCACCACATGGTCTCTCAGGCACTTGCAAGAGCACAGAGAGGTGCGGTCTCAAGCACCACTGGGTCTGGCCCCAGAAACAAATGACATAAATGAAACCTTCTAATCACAAGCAAGAGTTACCAAAATTAAAGTTTTAGTGTGTATTTTGGAATTTCAGAAGAGACACCGCACACCAGGAGCCAAGGAAATGAGCTGTGTCCTGGGCCATGAAATATATCAACCAGAAATACACAACTGCATTCTATATGAAGGGAGCAGACACATACTGTCATTTTCTAGTTTGAGATCATTATTAGCTAGTTGGGCATGGGGAGGGGAAGGATGAGGGAGTGGTCCCTTAGACAAATAAATACATTTTCATGAGTATCTCAAAAAGTTTAAGTCCCCAAAGCGGGATGCCAGCCAGGCCTATTGCACTAAAGCTCTTAGTAGACTGACTGCTAGGAATAAAATAAGGGGCCAGAGAGATAGTAAAGCAGATAGATCTCTTGCATTACACACTATCAGCCATGGTTCAATCCCTGGCACCCCATATGATCCCGTGAGACTACCATGCGCAATCCCTGAGAGCAGAACTAGAAGTCTTGAGCACTGCTATGTGTGACCCCAAAACCAAACAACAACAAAAGGTGAAATAAAATACAGAATTAACTAGGTTTGCTCCTGCCTCACAGCAAGGACTTCACAGAGAGCAGAATGATTGGGCCCATGAGAGTCCTGCTCCTCAATGATAATGCAGTCAGAGGTGCAGGCTTTTCCAAATTCCAGGTTCCTCACCCCTACTCTGCTGAGATCATAAGTTTCAGTTCATGCCACAAAGGAAGAGAAAGACACAAAGGAACCACACCCACTGAAATCCTTGCCTTCACATGTTTGACTTGCTTTTAGGATGGGTTAGTAATGTAGAGACAGACATGGGGCAGAGCTGCTACTGGCTCTCACTGTGCCCAGCCGCTCATGAGGTGCCCGGGAGGAATGGCAGGTTCTAGCCCTGGCCCGCCACCCCAGCAGAGGCTCACAACAAGCCAGACGACCCCCACTCCATGAGGACCTCCATTTTCCACATCTGGACTTCCTCCTCGTCAGAACTCCACCCAGCAGACCAGCCTATCACAGCCCGGCTCGCACGGCCGCTTGCGGCGCTCGTTCATCAATAAATGCTGGATTTTGAGATGACTACAAGAGTATGCTACCCGACGGCAGAGCCTGGCAAGTTACCCGTGTCATATTTGATATGCCAGATACCAGTAACAATTATAGACCTCATTCCCATGACCTGATGGAATGGTTTGAGGCTCTTTATGTTCCTGGAGCAAGCAGGTTCCCTTGGGCTCTACTTGCATGAGACAGGTCATATGGAGATGTTACTGGTGCCCGCTCGAGCAAATCGAAGATGAACGGAAAGACAGTGATACAGTGATACAGTAATGTAGAGAGATGGTGAGAAGTTCAACCAAGACCTGCCTTGGTTCTCATCACAGCAAGAACTTCTTAGAGCCCTGAGGTCCAGCTAATAGAACAAAATCCTTGCAATAATTCAGTTTTGCTTTCAGTGTTTCAAACAGTGGTCAAACATTGTTCAGGGGTAAACTATGTTCATAGAGAGAAGCTCAAACCCAGTCCTGCCAGTACTCATTCAGCAAGCTAGGTTGCCTATATTGACCCACTATATATTTTTTCACATTTCCTTTTCCATATATTTCTTGATTCAGTATTAATTTACAGCCCTTGAAGGAATAAGGATTAAAAACTGTGGTGAGGGAACTATTAAATCTGCTTCTGAGTACAAAAGAACAGAAAAAATGAAATTCCCTGCTGCTTCAGCAATTCTGGAGTCTAAGGAATATCCCCACCCTTCTTAGTTTGAAGGAGGGCATCTAACCAACCATGCTGTCATTCATCTTGGAAACTGTGCAAGGTCTTTAGTTCAAGAACTTTCCACTCATTTGGTATCTGTCACATTGCAACCAGAGAGATAATATCAGAAATAAATAGAGATATTAAGATATTCATCTCAAGAAATTGAAACAAAACATTTAAAACTTGTGTAACCTGGATAAGTAAGTTTATTACATCCAACAGGCAAATGATCAGGAAGGGCACACTGGCATTCTGGCATGGGTTTTACAGCTAACTGGTAGAATTTTTTTCTTGGGGAGCTTATTGCTACTCTTAAGTAATTTTAGCAACCTCAGTCAGACCCCCCTGTATTAAGTCTCACTCAATTATCTAAAATAATATGTTTTACTTAAAGTCAAAGACTTAGATCTTTCAGCACATCTATTAAATACCTTCACTGCAACATGTCTGAGTAATTGGAGAATGTACATGACAAGACGAGTATCCCTCCCATGGATGACTGGGATCAGCCCACAAGTTATACAAAATACTAAGATTGTCTTTCCCTTGCTATTCTCCCTGGTATTTGTGAAGTACCAAATTATTAGTGAGCCCTTTTTATCCATTTCCTGAGACCATAAATAACTTATCACCAATGACACTTGTGAAATGACAGTGAGTCCCTCTCCAACTTGCAACCCAGAGTGGTCAAAATCCATCCTTCAAATCATATGGGCAAGCAATTCAGGCCTATTTTCCTCTCAAATTACTTTTAAAGAAATTCTCTTCAAAGAGAGCTTAAGAATCAAGATTATTAAGAGTTTAAAGTTAAGAACTAGAAGTCCTTTAGCATTAAATACAGGCAAAAAGATACACATGATAACCTTTAAGTATATATATTACAATCCACAATATGTAAGAGAAGGAAGAGAGAAGAGAGAGAGAGAGAGAAAGAAAGAAAAGAGATGGAGAGCCTGCCACAGAGGCAGGCTAGGGGAGCGGGAAGGAATCGGGGACATTGGTGGTGGGAAATGGGCACTGGTGGAGGGATGGGTGCTGGAACACTGTATGGCCGAAATCCGAACATTAACGTTTTGTTATTGTTTAAAAAATTTAAAAATTAAGAAAAAAGAAGAAACTGTAAAAAAAAAAAGAACGAAGTCTTCAAGAGGAGCACTCAGCTCTGCTTCTGCCTAAAAATGGGCATAAACTCCCCTTTTCCAAGGGGCGGGAATAAAAGCAAATCAGCTAAGAAGCCCCAAGACAGCAGAGGTCAGGTGCATGGTTAGTGTGCCAAATCAGCCAACTCCAGCAGCATCCCAGCATTACTCTGGGGTTGCACTCTCGGAGTGCCCAGGTATTTCTGGTGCTGCAGTACCACATCCTCATTGCATTAAACCACTAAACCAGGTTGGTCAATATCAGCTGGTGAGGTGCCTGGAGTTCCTAAGCACTACTTTAGAAGCTCCCCCTCAAAAAAAACTGAAAGAACTTAAACTTTTATAACAAATCTCTGCCACATATTTCAAGTACCTTACCACAATTTACTTGTCTGCCTCCAAGAAACCCAAACTCCCATTCCCTTTATCTGTCTGCCCTCACTATATTACCTTTTGTTAAAATGATATATAAGCTCCTTGTTCTGACTAGATCCCTTGGATGCAAGAGAATCTTCTCTCTTTTCCAAGGTAGTACTGTTTGTTTCTCTGTAAAACAAAATAAGTTGTCTACAAAGTAGGGCATTATGGAGGCTCACACAATGCTGAAGTATCCTGAGCTAATGTGTATTCCATTATCACAGCTTTCGGGTTTTGTCTGTTCATTCTATGAGGAGCCAAGAAGGCCAACATCACATATGCTCACTGAACACTAAATAAAGTCCGTACATGTACTCATACACACATATATCTATAAGTGACAACTCTTCTATCATCTTGTTGTGTTCACGTCTCATTTTTAAAATCTGCTGGTCTCCTTATTCTTCAAAATCTTTGATAAGCTAGTCCAAGAGCCTCATATCTAACGGTAACAAGGAAGTTAACTGATTTGCACTAGGTCAATCAGTTAAACATTGGTACAGGCAAGAGTTGAAATAGTATCTACTTCAGTCTGGTCCTGTACACTTCCTAGTACTTTTTCTTTCCTGAGTTTCAGAGATATGCTCTTTCTACAGCCCTACCACCAGGGCTGGTAGCAGAGGCTCTTAGCACTATGCAGTTACACCAGTAGCAGCCTTGCTGTTGCTGTGTAGACATTCTTAATTTCTTTCCAAGCTTGGGACCTATTTTCACTTTGCTCTAGGGGTTACAACTATGGGCTCATCCTGCCTGTGAAGAGTGCTGTTCTCAGCCCGGAGGAGTAGTCACCATTCACCTCTGAACTTGGAGCAAAGTGTAGAGCTATAGTTCAATTTTCATTCAAAATCTCAGCTTTAACCACCAATGTCTCAGTTATTCTTAAAGGATCTTAGCGTTCCTAAACCCCCGACTCCTAACTAGACAGACTTCATAAAAAGCAGTTTTTTTCTCCAAGCTTGTGCTGAGATATCATTTCAATTATTCTTTGATCCTTGCTGCAAGGCATGGCAATTACATTTCTGTTATTGCTAATAGAACCTGGAGAGCATTTTAAAACATGTTCTCTTCTTCATGTAGATTTTTGAAATCAGTTTTCAAACCTCTTTATTAATATATTCATTTTACTCCACTTCTATTTTGACAACTTGACAATCTATCATTTAAAAATCTCTGGCAAATATTCGACAAACTTCGTTCATACCTGGTGATGATCAGGGGTTACTCCTGGTAGAGCACTCAGGAATTACTCCTGGCAGTGCTTGGGGAACATATGGGATGACAAAGATTGAACCTGGTCAGCTGTGTGCAAGGCAAACACCATACCTGTTGTACAATGGCTCTGGCCCCGATATTATTCTTAACACAAAAGGTAATATATCAATTGAAAGTTCCATTATTTATTATTATTATTATTATTATTATTATTATTATTATTATTATGCTTTTTAGGTGGCGCCTGATATTGCTCAGGGGTAACTCCTAGCTCTGCATTCAGGAATTACTCTGGGGGGTGCTTGGGATGCCGGGATTGAACCCAGGTTGGCTGCGTGCATGGCAAATACCCTCCCAACGCATACTATCCCTCAGGCCCCCAAGCTACCATTTTGTTATAAGAACTCCCTCTTTAGGGATCAGGAAGGACAATATACATTACACCTCACAAATCACTGCATGCAAAACCCTTATTTCCCCCATTAAAATGGAAACTAATTTGCTAAGCAAATCATGTCAAGTTCATAGCATACCTCTCTCCTGTTTTTTTTATAAACATGATAGTAATCACTATTAAATATAAGTAGACATCTATCCAAAAGACCTTTTGGAGGCCTATGAGAATCACACAAAATATATTATGCATTTTACACATAATACTATATTAAAATCTTGAATTGTGCAATTATGGTGAGAAAGAAATATCCTTTCCCTATCTTATTTGTCTTAGGTGGGCAATATAGATGGAGGACAGGTAATTTGGCCATGGCATATCTGAATCAGAGAGGAGTGATTATGAATTGTTCAGGCACTGCTTACAGTATTGGTGAACATTACAGTCAATTTGGTCACTAGCATTCATGCACACGTCTGGAGCACAGACCTCATTTTCCCAAGTGACTCTCTCACTTGGGAGAGTCAGTCCTTTGACAGACTCAGAGCCATCAGAAACAGGAATGACATGTTTAGTGCTCATTTTTTTCTTTTCAGCATCTAGCACACTACCTAGCACATACTAGTACGTGAAAGTAAAGAAATGAACAAACATGAGTGAAGGCTTTATGGAATTTTGCATTTTTAGAGAGAATTTCTAGAGTCATTCTAAAACCTCAATAAAACAAGGTAAAAGTGTCTTATACAATGTTAATGATACAACAAATGTAATTAAATGCTTACTGGGAAAGGGGAAATAGATATTTATTTACTTACTTGCAAGCAAGCCGACTCCACTTGCAAGGGATCCGACCCAGGCTGTTTTCCCTTTACCTTCACCAAAGACGTCAAGCCATTCTATGTATAAAACACCAACAGCTAATGGAGATCCATAGCACAAAAACTGAGTAAAGAAGGAGACTAGCACGATCACCCAGCCCCATCCACCATCAGGTGACTTTTTTAATTCCATTGTAAGATGAAATCAAGGAGGTGCTTCTCTGTAGTTCCTACACACACACACCAAAAAAAAAAGGGGGGGGAAGAAATTATGTTTAGAATGTCATGGTATGCTTGATGAAAACCATGTCCTAAGTTAAAACTTACAAAATGTTCTCTAAAAATAACACATTAAAAAAAGGCATATAAATATCACAAAATCAGGTTGACTTTGGCACTTGTTAAATTCATGGTTGGAATAAGTAATACATTCACATGGATGTATATCTTAAATTATTTTATAAAATATCTTTGTGTCTTTTCTATGTAGTGGGGGGGAAATGTGTATTAAATGAGCCAGCTGGACTGAGTTTAGATGACCTCAATTTTGTTGGCAACATCCAACATCCTAGTCGGGATTTAGTGGGACATATGCATTCTCTTCCTCAGGTCTGATGGGTGAGTTGACCTTGGACACATCAATATCATAGAGCTTTGTTGCAGCCTGTTTAATAAGAGGCTTGTTGGCCCTGATATCCACCATGAACACAGGCATGCTAACTGCCCTCTCTGTGTGTTGCTGGCTGGCTCAGATTCATAGAGAAATTGTTGATGGCACAGCAGTCCAGCTTATTTCTCCTGGGAGTGCTCTTCCCCTAAATATTTGGGCTACCTTCAGAGCCATAGAGTTTGGGCCCTGAGAAGTTGGATGATGTGCAAATATTTTTTCTTTTTGTGGCTGTGGAGGCTTTTCAACACAGCATTCTTTGGCCTTTAAGACTTTGGCTTTGGCTTCAGCTTGGGACAGGGACTTTCTTCTTTGCTTTTGGCACCATCTTAATGAAAAACAAAAAACTATACATTATTCCTCAGATAACTTTTTAATTACTAAAAGGTATAAAATTTTAAAAAATCTCTTTCCTAAACTTGCATTCATTTATCAAGTTCCCTCCTCCCAAGAACGGCAAATGACTGGTTTCAGTTTCTGTCATGTGCTTTTTCCCAGCAGGCAGATTCGTAGCAAGAAGGGTTGTGTTGGGATTGCTTTCTTCTTATGGGAGGGAACAAATAACAGACAGGGGGTGAATGGAAATGCAATACTAGGAAAGAGGATTTATAAAGCTGGAAGACACATCAGAGTTGCCCCATACTGGGCATGAGGTTTCCCCCTTCACACCCTCCCACTGATCACTCTCTGGAGGTAGACCACCCAGAAAGGGGCATGACGTTAATCAATCCTCAGCTTCTGTTACAAGAATTCTCTCATTCCTGAACACAGTTTCAATGGGAACTGTCAGCATAGCAAAAGTGTTGAACAACTTGAGTTTCCTTCTAGGATTTCTTCATTCATGCACAAGCATATCAAAGTGAATAGTCTTAGATTTTCCTCTTCTGTCACCAAAATACTGTATTATTTTCTGCTTTCATACTTTGTTTTACTCCCTAATATCATTATGAATTTCCCTGTTTCGCCTCATTTGAGAATGCATCCTAGTCTTTTTCTTAGTTTATAAGCACACCATCTCTTGCCGTATCGATGTATAATTCCTCCCATTTCTGAGTCATGTTTATTCCATATGTAAATAAAAGTAAAGTCTAAGAATATATCTCAGTACTATAGTGCATACTTGTATCAGTGAGGGAACTAATTTTCATCCCCAGCAGAGAAAAGAAAGAGATAGGAAGGAAGGGAAGGAAGGGAGGGAGGGAGGGAGGGAGGGAGGAGGGAGGGAGGGAGGGAGGGAGGGAGGGAGGAGGAAGGAAGGAAGGAAGGAAGGAAGGAAGGAAGGAAGGAAGGAAGGAAGGAAGGAAGGAAGGAAGGAAGGAAGGAAGGAAGGAAGGAAGGGATGGAGGGAGGGAGGGGAGGGAAGAAGGAATGGAGGGAAGGAGGGAGGGAGGGAGGGAGGAGGAGGGAAGATGGGAAGGTGGGAAGGTGGGAAGATAAAATGAGGGGAAGAAAAAGCATGCAATTTATTTCCCAACTAATTTTAAGCTATGCATATAGAAACAAACTCAAATTTATATAATTGTTATGCTATGCATATAGAAGCAAACTTAAATTTATACTTCCTTTAAATTTTTATACAAAATAGCATATCACAAACTTTGCTAAATTCCTTGCCCTTTTTTTCACAAATATCTTGATGCTTCTCCCATCAGTGGTACTTCTGAGATGGCACATTAGACAGCACTTAGCTGAGGCGCTCATGGATGTTTGCAGTCCTTTAGTTGTGGTGTTTGTACATGTGCTCAGTGTGGCTAGCACTCAATTTATGGCTGTGGAGTTTTCCAGGGGGTCGCTGCACTGCCCATGCACATGCTCACCATGGGTAACCAGGAATTGCACTGTTTTCTGCGATGTTTATATCTGGATGCTGTGTAACTATAATTATCTTGCAGCCCTGGGGATTACAGACAGTTCAACTGCCACGTGCAAATGGCAGAAATGTCAGGATCATGTTCAGGAAATGTGGGATACCAGGATACCATGAATTCATGGTCATACACTTGCAAAGAAAGTACTCAAATATCACTGCAATATTTCTCCACGCATTCTCAAAATATTATTTTTGTCTTTTGAGACACACCGGGCAATGCTCAGGAGTTACTCCTGGCTCTACACTTAGGAATTACTCACTTCTAAGTGAGTAATTCCTGTACTCGAGGGACCATATGGGATGCCGGGAGTTGAACCCCAGTTGGTTATATGCAAAGCAAATGCCGTACCTGCTGTACTATCACTCTGGCCCCCTATCACAAATCTTTAACCAAACTCAGACTTACAATTAAAAAAAATACAGATTTGGGGCCGGAGCAATAGTCCAGTGGGTAGGGTGTTTGCCTTGCACATGGCCGACCCAGGTTCAATCCCCTGGCATCCCATACGTCCCCTGAGCACGGCCAGGAGTAATTCCTGAGTGCAGAGCCAGGGAGTAACCCCCTGAGCATTGCCGGGTGTGAACCAAAAAGAAAAATATAAAATACAGATTCAGTGGATCACTAGAACACTTGAATCCCGTTATTCATCTATTTGCTTGAGCGGGCGCCAGTAACATTTCCATGGGAGCCTATCACGTGCCAATGTAGGCCAATGGCATCTGGTTGATTCAGGAATATGAATAGCCTCAAACTGTTACTTCAGGGTCATGACAAGGAAGTCTGACCATCTTGTAGATGGGAAGCCACGTGATCTTTTGACATCCCGTGGGATCCAGTCGGTAACGGCTCTAGTCCAGAGGTCATCTCCAAATCGCATTACATGTCCAGCCCATCTGATTTTCGATGCCTTGACAAACGAGACAGCGTTCCTGATTCTGGAATAGCAGCGGAGGGTCGGAACTCCTGATTCCTTCTCTCACTTGAGTGAGGTGTGATATTCCAAGCATAACTCTTTCAATTCCTCTCTGGGAGACCTGAATAGCATTCTCATCCTGCTTTCGTAGGGCTCAGGTCTCTGAGGCATATGTTAATGCAGGGATAACGGTGGAGTCAAAGAGATGTGCCCAGAGCCAGAGGTTCTTTGTCTTTTAGCTATTTCTTAGATGCCTTTGAAGGCATTCCATGCCACATACCTTCCTTGCGCAGCTCAAGTTTTAGGTTGTTCATTATGTTGACTTCTCGACCTAGGTACACATAACTGCTGCATTCAGAAATGTCTGTTCCATTGAAAGTGAATGGGGCCTCTGGAACTAGTTCATTTTTCATAAACATAGTTTTCTTTAGATTCAGCTGTAGACCTATCTTTCCACATTCTCGGTCGAAGTCAGCCAGCATTTGTGCCACTTGGCTAATGTTTGGTGTTATTAGGGCGATGTCATCAGCGAAGCGGAGGTGGTGTAGTTGCCCGACCATCTATCTTCACTCCCATTCCTTCCCATTCTAATTGTCGCATGGTGTTCTCGAGGGTGGCACTGAAGAGTTTTGGTGAAATGGTATCACCCTGTCGAACTCCTCTTTTGACATCAATGATCACTTCCTTGTAGAATAGTGAGATCTTGGTGGTGAATCCCCTAATACCAGCTCACGAAGGATCTTGATGTATTGGGTTTGAACACCCTGTTTGGCTAGGGCTTCGGTGACTGCTTCAGTCTCCATAGAACCAAAGGCTTTCTTTAAATCAATGAACGTGAGACAGAGCGGCATTTTGTACTCCCTACAAACCTCAATGGGCTTGGTTACCATGTGGATATGGTCAATTGTGCTGAATCCTTTCTGGAAGCCAGCTTACTCACATGGCTGTCCTTCGTCTAGTGTTCTGCCAATCCTGTTCAGGATGCCTCATGTAAACAGCTTGTAGATGATAGACAACAGGCAGATGGGGTGGTAGTTGCCGATGTTGTGAATGTCTCCCTTCTTGAACAGTAGAACTGTCCTGCTGGTTTTCCATTGGGAAGGCACCTTGCATTCGGACAGGTAGCGTGTGGAAGATCCGAGCTAGTGTATTGATGAGTATCGACGGCAGATTCTTCAGGTGTTCGGGTCTGACTTTGTCTGGGCCTGGTGCTATTCCCTTCTTTACCGACGAAATGGCATTTCGGATTTCAGAATGGAGAGCGTTGGGAATGACATATTCATCCTGCGGAATTTGGTATGGGGCAGGTGGACGTGGCTATCAAAGAGATCTGAGTAGAAGTCATGGATAATCTTCTCCATTGCCTTTCTGGAAGATGTGATAGATCCATCAGGGCGTCGGAGGGCAGTCATCTTGGTCTTATAGTTGGCAAAGGACAGGCCGGCTGTGCAAATGCTTTTCCTGACTTCTGCTGCATCTTCCAGTATTTCTGCTCTTCTGTCTTTGAGGCCTTCTTTTATTGCTTCTCTGCACCACTTTGCAAGCTTAGACGTTAGCATTTGGTCACCTGAGGCTCGCGCCTTGCCACATTGGTGAATGAGCTCGAGAGTTTCTGAAGACAGGTGTCCTTTTGTCTTTCTCTCTCTCTTGGTATTCTTCGCACAATCGTGGAGGTGCTGAAGCAGTTGGTTGTATTCTTTCATATTCATAAGTCTTTTGCATATCTACATATCCTTTTGTTAAACTGTGTATATGGCAATGCATCTGGAGACCACAATTTGTCCTTCCCTGCTTCCAACAGGGGACTTGCTCCTACTTATGTTATATCTCCTATGACTTTTCACCATTACAGTGAGATTAAACAGATCTTCTTTGCCCACAGATTTTTCTTTTTTTTGAATTAAAGAACTATGAGCACTCAGTTATTAAAAAAAGTATTAAGTCACTGTTAGATACACAGTTACAAAGTTGTCCATGATTGGGTTTCAGTCATACAATGTTCCAACACCCATCTCTTCACCAGTGTACATTTCCCACCACCAATGTTCCCAACTTTCTTCCTTCTACCCCCATCCCTAGTCTGCCTCTATGGCAGACACTCTCTCTCTCTCTCTTTCACTCTCTCCTCTCTCTCTCTTTCTCTTCATCCTTCCTTTGGGTCATTATGGTTTGCAGTACAGGTACTATAAGGTTATCATGTAAATCTCTTTACTTATTTTTAGCACTTTTTAGCACTGATTCGTTTCCTGAGTGATCATTTCCAACTCTCATTGCAACAATGGCCCCTTCTCTGTCCTAACTAACTTCTCCCTTTCCCCCCACCACCACCATTTGTGACAAGCTTCCAACCATAGACCAATCCTCCTGGCCCTCATTTCTGTTCTCCATGGGTAATAGTCTAATACTGTGTTTTATATATCCAACAAATGAGTGCAACCATTCTGTCTGTCCCTCGCCTTCCAACTCATTTCACTCAGCATGATACTCTTCATGTCCATCCATTTACAAGCAAATTCCATAGCTTCATTTTTCCTAACAGCTGCACAGTATACCATTGTGCATTCCAATGCGTGATAAAGAAACTATGGTTCATCTGCACAATGGAACACTACCCAGTGGAGACCTCAGATTTTTTCAAGTCATGTCTATTAATCATGTTACAAGTAAAGACAGTAGAATATCATTCATCCACTCATGCATAAATGCTGAGGTATTTGCTGCCTTAAATGAATCATAGGTCCATCATTTACCAGTGAATTGCTTCAGTGAATTGCTTCACTTTGAGATTCAGAGCACTGTGAAAATTCCACATCACCACCTTCCACAGGCATTTGTACAAATTAGCATTCAATAGCAATACTGAAACTTGAAAGAAGCTACTATTTATGCAATTTATTTTTAGGGTCTAAACCCAGCCTCGCATGTGTTAAGAACACTTGCATGTGTTGACAGAATACTTCAAACCTACAAACACTGAAATCCTTTGAAGTCATCAAATATGTTGCTTCATCAGAGGTGTACTACCATAGCAACTACTCTACTGCATAAGTAAAACAATACAGTTCTGCCCCCTACCCTTTTCCCCCCATTTTTAGGGTTCACACAATCATGCTCAAGGGTCACTCCTTGCTCATCACTCAGGAATCACTCCTGGTGTTGCTCCGGGAACCATATGGGATTCCAGGATAAAACCCAGGTTGGCCAAGTGTAAGGCAAGCACCCTGACCTGCTGTATTATCTCTCTAGCCCCAAAGCTGGCCCTTTTAACATTTATTTAATACTTCAAAGTTCTAGTTAAGAACCCCTTTCAAAGAAAATAACCTTAACTCCCTAAACTAGATAATATATGATAACATTAGCCAAACATCTAAAGAGACTAAGACTAAAGGTATAAAAGCAAATATGTAACAAGTCTAAAACTTTCAAATTATAACACTTTAGGACAAGTACACATTTTCACAGGCAAAGTGTCAGAGCCAGGAATAGGAGTCAATTTTGGGGGGGTCCAAGGTAATGGAAGAAAAGATTTTTTAAAAAAAAGAGCATCTTCCATGCAAAGTTTTCAGACCCTATGACAGAAATGCCTTTATTCACCAAATAGCTTTGCTTTGCTTTACATTGCCAGGCTTTGTTTTGCCTTGGGTATCATTTCAACACACAGGAAAGAAGCCAGAGAAGTTCCCAAAGCAAAATGTTTTGGGAGAAAAAATATTTGAAACACAAAGTTCTCACATCTATCAATCAGAATTACAATTTTTATAATTGGCTAATGACTTCTGAACTGCAATTTGCACACAGCCTAACATACTTGTAATCACAACAAAACACTAGTAAAAAATATGACTCAGTGATTTCTTCTTTTCTGTCAGGGCAACATGTTTCCTTGACATAAAGATAATTTCACTAAAAGGCTAGTCTTCACCACCCCCTCTGTGGTAGACTTGGATCTCCCTACCTTATAGATAGAAAGTTGATGGAACTTTAATCAAGGTTCTTATTCTTGATCCATCAAATAGTACTTTGACCTATATGTATCCTTATATACATGGGCTGGTGCACAGCAGGTAGAGCACTTGTCTAGAAAGCAGCTAATCCAGGCTCAATCCCTCTCATTGCATATATTCCCTCCAAGGACCACCACAAGTGAGCTTTGGAAAGTTAGAACTAAGCCTGAGCATTGTCAGGTGTAATGAGCTGAGCTTTGGAGAGTTAGGACTAAGCCCTGAGCATTGCCAGGTGTAACACCAACATTAGCAAGTGGCACAAATGCTGGCTGACTTGACCGAGAATGTGGAAAGATAGGTCTACAGCTGAATCTCAACAAAGCTATGTTCATGAAAAATGAACTACTTCCAGAGGCCCCATTCACTCTCAATGGAACAAATATCTCTGAATGCAGCAGTTATGTGTACCTAGGTCGAGAAGGCAACATGATGAAGCGACCTAAAACCTGAGCTGTGCAGGAGGAAGAGAGCAGCATGGAATGCCTTCAAAAGCATCAAAGAAATAGTGAAAAAGACAAAGAACACTCCAGCTCCGGGCACGACTCCACCGTTCTCCCTGCATTAACATACGCCTCAGAGACCTGGGCCCTACGAAAGCAGGATAAGAATGCTATCTCGGTCTCCCAAAGAGGAATGCTTGGAATATCATGCCTCACTCAAGTGAAAGAAGGAATCGGAGCTCTGACCTCCATTTCTGTTTCAGAGTCAGGGACGCTGTCTCGCTTGCCAAGGTATCGAAAATCAGGTGGGCTGGATATGTAATGCGATTTGGAGATGACCGCTGGACTAGAGCCATTACTGACTGGATCCCACGGGATGTCAAAAGATCATGTGGCCACCCACCTACAAGATGGTCAGACTTCTTCATCAAGACCCTGAACAAAGGGTTTGAGGCTCTTTGTATTCCTAAAGCAAGCAGATGCCATTGGGCTGCACTGGAATGTGATAGGGTCCAGTGGAAATGTTACTGGCGCCCGCTCGAGCAAATCGATGAATAACGGAATGTCAAGTGATCAAGTGAATCCCAAAACGAAAACGTAAACTAGTAAGAAGATGATATTACTGAGTAAAACTTTGGTAACAATAGTATTTATATTCATGCTACTGGTATACTAAATTACTGCCCTGCCCACCACCAGCAGACTGCTTAAGACCCTCCACCACTGTCCTGGGGTCACTTCTGATCTCTCTGACCAAACCCCTGCCTCTCAGTTCTGTATTTAAGCTCCAAGACATATTATTAAATAGATTTTATTTTGTTAAATAAAAGGAGAGTTCAACAAATTCCAAGACATTTCCTTTAGAAAATGAAAAGGATTATTGATAAGAGTCTCCATTTCATTCATGCTAAAGCTTTTAAGCCCCAGTGCTTTAAATTACATTTAATTTTATTCAAATAATGCCACTCCTTTGCTATTTTCTCTTCTCCACACTGGCTGAAAATGCCTATTCCTCCAGATATAGGATGTCAGAATTGCATATTTGACATTTATGAATATTTAATGTTGACACAAAAGCTTTCTGTCCATGAAATGTATTATATATACACTATTTTTCTGCCAAATACAGTGATTTATAATTGTTTGATCTCATTTTCAGTTGACAGTTCCTTCTTGCCTTTGTTCCCCCAATAATAATAGTTCACTAATAATTTCTTTTCAAATGTTATCTATAAATATCTCACTAAAGATCCTCAAAGACACTTATTTGCATTATGGGCAGATTTTTAAAAAAACAAACTTTAAAATCTTAGTCATTATCAACTGCCTTGTGCAGAAGCATTTATAATTAAAAGCCTAGAACCATGCCACTAAAACCAGGGGAAAACTGATTTCAGGCTTATTTTGTCTTGATCTAGTCATCCATGGGTGTGTCAAAAGTCTAAATCTTACCAAATTCCATGATCTTTCTTCAGTTGTATTTATGTCACTCATATTATATAGAAGGTTATGAATCATAATGAAAAACAACTCTCATACATTGCTGCCAAAAAAGGAAATTCTGGAAAACTGTGACGGAATAGGAAGCAAGAACGATGTTAAAGGGTATGTTTTTTGGCAGGGATGGTGGAAATGTTTTTAAATTATTTTCAAATATTTAAAAAGTAAACTAGTACAGTTTACACAACTCAAGATGAAACTGAACTTATATGAGTGAATTTTATATGCGTTATATCTCAATAAAGTTATTCAGTTAAAACCCATTCAAATTTTATTGGGAATTATGTATTAGTTTTTATTTAAAAAATAGGTAACACGTTCTGTAAATATCAGAAGTCTAGAATTTATATTTTTCTTCTACCTTATAAGACTTTCAAATATGTATCATTTATTTTCTACCATTTCAGTTTATTAAAGGAATTATAAAAAAATGGAGGTGGATATTATTTTTAAAATGTAGAAAGACAAATAATTATTATTTGGGTGTGTTCATATAAATTAAAATAAACATTCCATGAGAATTCTAATATAAAATAGGGAGTGGACTTCTGTAAATTTAATTAAAACTTATAATTAAAATAAGAAATTAATTTCAGCTCATTTGGTGAAAGACAAGCAAAGGAGAGGTAATTAAGATGTACAAATAATTGTGCTGTTTCTAACTCTTGGGTCTGCCTTTTTATCCCAAATATTCAACTTCTACATTCATTTTCCTATTTCCAAGGTAGTTTCATTCTTTATTTAAATTCGCAATAAGAATTAAATAGGCAATACCTGGAGTCATCAGACATGAGTGTCAGCACATGCATAACTGATCTTTGGTAATTTATGACTAGCAGAGGCCTTAAATGAATATAAATTCCCTCTAGGTTGAAGACATAAAATTTCAATCAAATCTGCTCAATTTGTGAATTTTATGTTTGCTAATACAGTCATATTAATACTAATTTAGGCCTTTAAAAGTTTTAGTCACTGCATAAATTTTGTCATTTTTCAAATGTGTTAGCTGTTTTGGGTTCCTTGCATAATCAGTAAAGTTTTATTTCATTACTAAGGTAAATACATTTACTTATATATCAATATCATTTTTTTAGGATAGGTATCTCTCAGGGCCACGACTTCTCTCCCACTGACTCTGTCAGAGGTTTACAATTTTATTTTATTTGCTTTTGTTTGGGGCACACCCAGCAGTGCTCAGGGCTTCCTCCCTGGCTTTGCACTCACGCATCATTCCTGGCAGTGCTCCGGGGACCATATGCAATGCCAGGGATCAAATTGGAGTCACCATTAGCAAAATAAGTGCCTTACTCCCTGTACTATTCTTCAGCCCATTTTTCAAAAGAAAAGTAAAATAACTTACTTTGTTGTTGAAAACTTTAATTTTAATTTAAAAAATTAAAACTTTGTAAAATCATATTGAATAATCCTCATCATACATAGATATATTTCTTTGTTTTTTATTTTATTATATCACCGTGAGATAGACAATTACAAAGCTGTTCACGATTGGGTTTCAGTCATACAAATACATATATTTATAAATACACAATCTATAAATTCTTTGTATAATATGAAATACATATTAAGAAGAATGGTTACCAAACAATTTCAGTACATCAGTAAGCCCAATGCTGATATCCTTACTCCAGTTAGCTCATACATTGAGACGCCTGGGCCAGAGTAATAGTACAGTGAACAGGGCACTGCATTGTACAAGGTTCCATTCCCAGCACCCCATATGGTCTCTGAGCACACAGGAGTGATCTCTGAGCACACAGTCAGGAGTAAACCCTGAGAACTGCCAGATGTGGCCCAAACCCCAACCCCTCGACACACACACACACACACACACACACACACACACACCAGATATGCCAGCATTAAATGACACTGATGAGAGGGGAAGAGTCTAAATGATTATAAAATCATAGTATCTTCAAAAATTTGCATGTGAGAAAGTAATGCTATCAGGGCCGGTGAGATAGTACAGTGAAAGGGATTTGCCTTGCACAGAGCTGACCCTGGTTCAATCCTCAGTATCCCATATAGTTCCCCAAGCATCACCAGGAGTAATTCCTGAGAGTAGAGCCAGAAGTAACTCCTGAGCATCACCAAGAGTCACCCCCCCACAAAAAAAGGCAATGCTATCAGTCAAAAAAAATGTAAAAACTGCCCAAAATTCATCACTGATGAATAAGTATATGAAAAATGTTACCTCTACAAAATGAATATTATTCAGCAAAAAGGGCAACTACTAATATATGCTACAACATGGATGAACCTTTAAAACAAGTGAAAGTAAATAAGCATGAAAGTCAACATCTTACATAATTCTATGTAGTAAACATTTATAACAGGCAAACCATAGAGACAGAATGTGGATAAAATGAATGGATGCTTGGAGGTAGGAATCTGACAGAAAATAGGAAATAACTACTGATGAGTATGTGATTCCTTTTTGTTTGTTTGTTTGTTTGTTTTTGCTTTTTTTTTTTGTCACACCTAGAAGGCGCTCAGGAGTTACTCCTGGCTCTGCTCAAGAATTACTCCTGTTACTCCTGGCGGTGCTAGGGGGACCACATGGGATGCTGAGGGATCACACCCGGGCCAAGCATGTGCAAGGCAAATGCCCTACTCTCTGTGCTATCATTCTGGCCCCAATGATTATTTTGGTATTAATAAAAATGTTTGGGAATTGCTTATGGCAATGGTTGCACACAGCTGTGAAAACAGTAAAAACTTTAAAGCTACTTAATCAAATTAAATAACTATTTAATAAAGTCATCAGTAAAAACCTAAAGGAAACAGCAACTGTGTTCATATGTCAGTGTTTATCATATATATACTTTGATTTATTTACTTTGCAGAGGGAAGAAACTACAAATCGCTGTGTTTAAGGCTTACTCATGGTTCTATGCTCTGACGGAACCATAGGTGGGTGTGGGAGAGGAAATCTTGGGTTGGCTACTTTTTAAGTTAACTATATATTTAGCTCTATAAGTATTTTAAATTGCTTAATTTTATACTATGCACTCAGGTGCAGGAAGGGCTAAATACCATTAGGAAAAGAATCTAAGCAATTAATAAAAATTATAAATTCAGAGCTTCTGATGTAAACAATAATTTTAATTGCTGAATAATCTCCATTTGCTTAGTTTGGGGGTGAAGAGAAAAAGGAAAGTTTCCTTTCCCTGAATCTAGTATGGTAGGTAGAGTAAAGGTTAAGATCATGAGCTTTGTTCCTATATGCATAAACAGGTTCCAACCTTGTCGAAGCTACTTACCATCTCTTTTGGAATCAGTTACTTAATGCCTCACAGTTTCAGTATTTAGGTGCTGGAGATGAAACCCAGGCCCTTGGAATACTTTTTAATACTTTAAACATTTAAACTTTAAAGTGGTATAAGGAAGTTTATCAAATAACTTCTAATAACACAACTTCAAACATGCTAACATGTCAAGGTGAAAAGTAAGCATCTCTCACTACAAAGAATCAAAACTGAAAAGGAGCAAAATAATTGGACCTTCTTGGAGTATGCCTTTTATTTTCCTAAATACACTGGAGTGCAAACAGAGAACAAAACCATGAGCAGTTGCCAGGTCTATCCTCACTGTGACATTTGTCTTTGTCCCCACTGGTGATGGCATAGCTGTAACACCACAGTTTATATGGTAAATCACCAAAATCTGTGGGCTGCTCTCTAACTGAAGAATGAGCACAGTTTTTTCTTGCAAGTCCAAGAGAGTGCAAACACACACCATTGCTAGACAGAGAGAGACATGTGTTTCCCAACATCCCAAATGGCCAAGCATGGTGCAGGTCTCAGGAGCTCCAATCACCACCTACCAGGTTTCCCTCTTGCTATATAGCAGCCCAAGAAAGACCAGAGCATGGTTCTAAGAAGCTCCATATAGTCAGTTCCAAAATATTACTCCATCCCTTAGTCCAGGTCACACCCTAGCCAACCTCTGCACTCTGCAAAAAAAGCAAGCATAGGGTTGCAGGGGGAAACTCTGAGAAGACTCTAAAGATGATAATGTTACAAGGATGGTGCAACTATATTAGGCTGCCAACATATTGATATACACAGTCACCTACTGATATGTTGAGACTAACAAAATCACCTTTATCTTAAAGAAAGTAGTAGCAGAGAGTATGGGATCTTTAGTAATATTATCTTGGGATCAAAAGAATGGCTCAAAGAGAATATCCACTTTCCTATCACTTCAATAACTACTTTCATACTAGTACACATACAGCTATTTATATGTAAAATATGTGGTTATTTATTGAAGAAAATTTAAGAGCATGGTCTTGGGTCCAAGATAATAAGTGAGTGTGTGATTCTAGGTGAGAAAGTGACAGTCAGTGACTTACTCAATCCCTTGATGCCTCATTTTCTTCATCTATAAAAGTGCAGGCTATACCACGCTTTGAGATATTTGTCAGTTAAACCATCACATTTGGTAGAATTAAGTATGTGGCATACAATTACAAGTTTGTGGTCACAATATCTGTTTTGTGGGAAATTATCGGTAATTTCTCATACAGTGGGCTCAAATGGCCCTATGGGTCCGTTGTGAGATTTAATCATCTTCACTGACTTTCTTCTAAGAATATATTCCTTGACCAAGTTTAGAAAACCAGCTCCAACAAGCAATATAGAATAGATTATTCAGTATATGCTTAGGTCAGGCTTAACTAGAGGGTGAGAAAAATTTTAAATAAGTGTTGTCCATAGGTACAGTGGTGGCAAGTTTGTGGTTGACTTGTAGAATCCTACTACATTCTAGAAATTCAGAAAGGAAATGAAGTAATGCAAATGGGCCAGAATCACACATAACAATTCAGAAAAAAGTCATGACTTTACCATTCCCATTCCCATATATGGGCTGTAATGGCCAATATAATTTGTGCCAGCTAGGGGAGCAGGCATGGGGATGGGAGGTGGGTGGGAAATGGGGGGTCTCTGGTAGTGGTGGGAGCACACTGGTGGTGGGATTGGAGTTGAATGATCAATGTTTCTAACAACTGTATTGTGAAAAACTTTGTACTTTATAAATCACGGTGTTTAAATGAAGAAAAATAAATTTTTTAAAAAAGTGCAGGCTATGATACCATTTACCTCACCAAACCTTTGTGGTGATAAAATGAGTTTGAGTGAAGCACTTAGGTTGATGACTAGAACACAATAATTTCAATATAAATTACCATTATCTTTTATATATGATTAATTGTTATTAAAAGAGTATTTTTATCTCACCATAAAATTGTTCAAAACTCTTATGGGACCAGAGAGATAATTCCAGGTCAGGAATGCACATCTTGCAAAAGAAAGGACAAGAATTCAATCCCGTTAATTCATGCCCTCCAGGACAGCTGTGTGTAGGCCTAAAAGTTCTCAAAGTGTTTAATATGATAACCTCTAAATGTATGTATTGAAAGCCACACTGTATAAGATAAGAGAGAGGGAGAGAGACAGAGAATAAGAGAGAGACAGAGAGAGAGAGAAGAGGCAAAGTGCCTGCCATAAAGGCAGGCTACGGAGGGGGGGAAGGAATCAGTGAACATTAGTGGTGGGAAATGGGCACTGGTGAGGGATGGGTGCTGGAACACTGTATGACTGAAATCCAAGCAAAATATCTTTGTAATTGTATATCTCATGGTGGTATAATAAAAAAAATTAAATAAAAAATAAAGTTCCCCAAACACTGAGTATAGCCGTGGTGGCAACCTGCACTGCTACAGTGCCTGATGTAGCACTGAGCTGTCTAACCCAGTTAGCCAAGTAACCCTAGAAGGGGCCCCTGGGTTACCTGAGCACTGCTTGAAGGACCCCACCAAAATCCTAAAATGCCATTCCTCGTATTACAACAGCCTACACCAATTACAATGTCCCTCCTTCACTGACACAACATCCTGTCTTTTGTTATTACATACTAGGTTCTAGATTTTAGTTGTTCCAGATACACACATACACATATCATAACTATGCATATCAAAATAATGGCTATGAAAACTGTGTTCAACATCTCTTCAGATAAATTCTTGAAAGTAAAAAAACACAGCAAATAGGAAGAGAGAAATTTAATGGGAGAAAAAACATGGTGACAATGCCAATGCAGTCTGCTCTGAAGTCACCTGAAGTCAAGAGAAATCAAAGACTCAGTGAAGTTTCAAAGTTTGCTGTTGTTTCCTGACTTCCACTTTCTTCTTCACTTTCATTTTCTTCCTTACATTTCATGTAACCTCAGGAAGTTACACAGTTTACTAGCACACATGTCCAGATGCTGTTATTGTTACTAGGGCATTTGTTAGCAGAGCAGATGTGAGACCAGGGCTATAACTAGTTAGCACTAAACACTCTTTTTAATTATAATTTAGATGTGGTTAAACAGTGTCCGTTTATAGGATGATATTCAGTCACCCACCCCGACCACCAGCAGGTCCATGCCCACTCACCCCTATGTCACCTCTACTCCAGTCTTCATTCCACTTTGCCTTTTAAATTCTGCTCTTACATTAAATACATGCAAAAAATGCACATGATGGCTTCTAAATGTATGTAGTGCAACCCACAATGTGTAGGAGAAGGAAGGCAGAGAGAGGGAGAAAGAAAGAGATAAAAGAACCTGCCATTTAGGCAGGCTATGGGAGGGGGGGGGAATTGGGGACATTGGTGGTAGGAAATGGGCACTGGTGGAGGGCAGGTGCTGGAACACTATGTGACCGAAACCCTCCAAACAATAACAACGTTGTAATTGTATATCTCACCGTGGCATAATAAAATGTTTAATTTTTTTTAAAAATCTGCTCTTAATAAAGCCTGTCATGTCCTTCATACCAAATGATTCTACTTTTCCAGGTAAAGAAAGCCAAAGCTTATTCCAAAGACTCCTAATATCTTCCTTTCTAAACTAGCTCTCAAAAAATGGTGACAATATGCAAAGCATTAAAAGGAAAGGACTTAATTTTAAAGTTGTATCTCTACAAGAACTGGTTTTTAGTCTTAAAAGCAAAGACTAAGCCTTGTTGCACAGTAAAAGCTCTTAGAGTCTGAAATGATCAATGCCTGGACTTGCCTAAACCAATGAAAACAGGATTTCTGGGGTTGAGGCCAGCTTGAAAGGGCTCTAGGTGATTTACTGTGTGGTTTCTGAGTGAAGCAAATGAGCTACAGCCCACCTTCAATAACTGTATGTGGCAGTATATAAACATAAAATGTAAGACTTGACTGCTTTTGGTTATTTAGATTAAGATATTTTTATGCTCTTCAATCATGACTAAGCAAAAACACTTCAAATGTCCTGAAATCCTGAAATCCAGTAGTGACACTCTTTCTTGGAGTATACTAAGTGTGTAGTTAAACTTTTCTAGCCATGTTGCTTAGCCATATTATAAGAATAACTTTTAATTACCATTCTCTATTAGTACTTTTCTATGAATCAGACATAGGCCCAAGGACTGGAAACATAATGTCTTAATATGCACACACACAAAATGGTTGAGTACCATTAGGACTGACCTTGGTCTGAGTATTATTAGGACTGACCCTGGGCCCTATGTGCATTATCATGGAGGCCCTCCAAATTGAAATAAAATAATGGCAATAAAAATAGAGAACAGATAATATAAAAGCACCGCCTACTGTTGGTAAGGGAAATGTACTTCTTTGAAAAATGATGCTTTAGCATTTTTTTAAAAATGGGGCTTCTCCTAGTGATGTGCAGGGGGTCAATCCTGGCTCTGAACTCAGTTATCACTTCTGGCAGTGCTCGGGGACCATATGGGATGCTGGGATAGAGCCTGGTTAGCTCCGTGCAAGGCAAGCACCTTACTCACTGTGCTCACTCTCTGGCCCATGTCTCAGTATTTTAATGGGTGCAGGATCATGCAATTAAATGCACCTCACTCTGGGTCATAGCCAGTAACATCCTGTGTCCCTGGTCTGGAACACAGCCCCTTTGGGGTTATTTCCCTGAAGTTCAGAGCTAAAGCTCTGTTGGGCACTAAGCAGCTAGTCTTAGGGTCTGGCTCTTTCCTACCATGGGGCCCTGAAAGCAGGACCCACAAGTAGGCCCTGTTCTTAGGGCAATAAAGCTCAACTACATCCACATGAAAAACATCAGCACAGAATGTGCCTGGTCTTCTGACCACAGGGATATGTAATTGCTATTCCATTGCAAAGGCCCAGGAGTTTGCAGGTGCTGTTACTCTATGGCCAGGGAGTTTGCAGGTGTTACATGACTTGTGCTTGTATCCCTTCTACCCAGGAACTGATAAAAGGCTTCAGTTTGGCTCAATAAATAGGAACTGCTCTCCAGAACCCCCAGCGCTGTGGTGTCTTCCTTTTCTCTTTCCGCAGCAGCGACAAGGCAGAGTTTCTCCCAAGTCCTTCCCTCTCCTTTTTGCAAGGATGAAGTCCGGTAAGATCTAGGTCTCCCTCCTTTGTGCCGGGGGCTGCTAACCAGGGCCCTCGACAAAGTTCTACCATAAGTCATGTGACTTTAGGTGAGTTAACAACCTCGGGTTCTTCACTATAAAAATAGAACAGTAAGAACTCCCTCCTTAGCACTTTTGACTAATAATCACAATAATCTCTAGGAAATAATTCATAGGAAATGTTGGAGTACACACCGTGGTCACAGCACTGGAGCCTTTGCATCTTGTCTGGAGCTATCTTCTGCAGGTCACATTGGAGATAAGAGGGCAGAAGGACAGTTTGGATCTGTGACTCTCCATGTGGCAGAATATTCTTACCTTGAGTTCTATGTTAACTGGTATAAATATTTCCTCTCATACTGATATAGATCCCCGTGGGACTGGACAACTCTACCAGGGTTTGCATGGCTATGCTGGAACATTCTTTAAATAAAATAGCCCTAACTAGATCAGAGAGAAATGCTGTTTGCCTCCTGCCAAGTGTGGCTCTCAGTAATTCTGAAGGTTAGTACCCACCTTAGAAGCTCCACCCAGCTGATCACAAGCCTGGCTTGTCAGAGTTCCACCCTACAGGAGTCTTTTTCAAGCCCAGCCCACATATGCCTGATCCATAGACTCACATACACTGGGCAGAGCTGCTACCGGCTCTCCCTGTTCTCAGCTGGTCAAGTGGCGCCCGGGAGGAAAGACGGGTTCTAGCCCTGCTCTGCCATCCCAGCAGAGCCTCGCAAGAAGCCAGAGGGAAGACTCACACCATGAGGGCCATCATTTTCCACATCTGGACTCCCCAGTTTGTCAGAGCTCCACACAGCAGAACAGCTGATCACAAGCAGCTTGCTTGGCTGCGCAGTTCATCAATAAATGCACAAGATGAAAGGAATAACTACAAAAATATCCCACCCGCACAGCAGAGCCTGCCAAGCTACTCGTGTCATATTTGATATGCCAAATAACAGTACCTCATTCCCATGGCCTGATGGAATGGTTTGATGCTTGTTATGTTCCTGGAGAGAGCAGGTGTCCTTGGGCTACATTAGCATGTGACAGGACGTATGGAGATGTTACTGGTGCCTGCTCGAGCAAATCAATGAACAACGGGAAGACGAGAGTGATACAAGTGAGTACCCACCTGAAGTGAAAAGATAGGGATCTCGTGGAAGTTTGGAGAAATATATACCTGGCTGTAGAATATTCATGGTACAGATATATGCCTTTTGTATCAATCCTGAGATACATTTTATCTCAAGTGCCCTTCCCCATCTCTACAAAGTGCCTGCAGGAAAGCTCATTAGGCAGATCTTGGCTAGGGCAAATTAGCATTTGAATGACCTGGGCCAGGTGAGCTCACTAGGTTCTGGAACCTGGGCTGAGTAGGAGGCTAAAAGCAATACCACAGCACTGCATAGGGCATTTGCCTTGCAGGTGGCTGACCTGGGTTCGATCCCTGGCATCCCACATGGTCCCCCCAGCACTGCCAGGAGTAATTCCTGAGCACAGAGCCAGGAGTAACTCCTGAGCACTGGCAGGTGTGACTCAAAATAATAAAAAAAAAGCTAAGAGGTGTATAAAAAGAAACTTTCTTTCTTTCACTCTCTGGCCATCTGGATTCCTTTCTACCTGTTTGAGTCTACTTTCCTGCCTAAGCACATGGTTTGGGGTACAGAGGCCATCTTGGCTGAGAATCCAAAACTCAGCACATGGCCTGTATCCTGCTACTGAAAGTTTTGGGTTTTCCTGATATTGGATTGTATTGCCAGAATTTGTATGAGTAAAAGCCTTTTGGAGCTTTGCTGGACTTGCAAGTCTTTCTCTGTCCACTGGCTGCAGGTCCTCCTGGGCAGAATGGGATTCGATCCTACTCCCCAGTATTGTTGGGAAACACAGCTGCATCTCAGCTCAGAAGCAGTGTTCCCCTAACAGGAAATATCACTGTATCACTGTCTTCCGTTCATCATCGATTTGCTCGAGCGGGCCCAAGTAACATCTCCATATGTCCTGTCTCATGCTAGTAGAGGCCCAAGGCATCTGCTTGCTCCAGGAACATAAAGAGCCTCAATCCATTCCGGAATGAGGTCTATAATTGTTACTGGTATTTGGCATATATATCAAATATCAAATACAAACGCAGGTAGCTTGCCAGGCTCTACCGTGCAGGTAGCGTACTCTTGTAGGCATCTCTAAGTCCAGCATTTATTTTTTGAACCACCGGGCTGTGATAGGCTGGTCTGCTGGGTGGAGGTCTGACGAGAGAGAAGTCCGGATGTGGAAAATGGAGGCCCTCATGGAGTGAGGGGTCGTCTGGCTTGTTGCAAGGCTCTGCTGGGGTGGTGGGCCAGGGCTAGAACCCACCATCCCTCCCAGGCGCCTCGTGAGCGGCTGGTCACAGGGGGAGAGCCAGTAGCAGCTCTGCCCCATGTCTGCAAGTCCTGTTGTTTGGTCAACAGGAAATAATCTCTAGGAAACAGAAGGTACAGTGCCTCATGGAGAGTAAATATTTATAGGTACTGATTCATATAAAGGTTTTCTTCATAAACCTTCAAAGAGCATGTTCCATCTCTCTGCTTCCCAATCTTGAAATAATTTCTAAACTCGGTGATTTTCTTGTGCAGCCAAACATGAAGAAATTGTCTTTCTTTGGTATTCCCCATCTCCTCGGCATGGATACAGTACAGTCCCTCTGCTGCGAACCTGCTCACCTCTCTCTTCTTTGCGTGCCCCTGAATTCTACTTCCACGTGACCCCCCAAACCAGTAACTCCTGAGCACTGGCAGGTGTGACTCAAAATAATAAAAAGCTAAGAGGTGTATAAAAAGAAACTTTCTTTCTTTCACTCTCTGGCCATCTGGATTCCTTTCTACCTGTTTGAGTCTACTTTCCTGCCTAAGCACATGGTTTGGGGGTACAGAGGCCATCTTGGCTGAGAATCCAAAACTCAGCACATGGCCTGTATCCTGCTACTGAAAGTTTTGGTTTTCCTGATATTGGATTGTAATGCCAGAATTTGTATGAGTAAAAAGCCTTTTTGGAGCTTTGCTGGACTCTGCAAGTCTTTCTCTGTCCACTGGCTGCAGGTCCTCCTGGGGCAGAAGGGGATTCGATCCTACTCCCCAGTATTGTTGGGAAACACAACTGCATCTCAGCTCAGAAGCAGTGTTCCCCTAACAAGAAATAATCTCTAGGAAACAGAAGGTACAGTGCCTCATGGAGAGTAAATATTTATAGGTACTGTTCCTTTGTTGCATTCATATAAAGGTTTTCTTCATAAACCTTCAAAGAGCATGCTCCATCTCTCTGCTTCCCAATCTCGAAATAATTTCTAAACTCAGTGATTTTCTTGTTCTGCCAAACATGAAGAAATTGTCTTTCTTTGATATTCCCCATCTCCTCGGCATGGATACAGTACAGTCCCTCTGCTGCGAAACTGCTCACCTCTCTCTTCTTTGCGTGCCCCTGAATTCTACTTCCACTGACCCCCCCAAACTAGGTCTCTCAATGATCGCATACATGGAACGAATAGTCTCTATCCCCAGGACTGAGCTCTCTTCATCTCTGATCCACATTTCTAACCAACCTCTCACTGTTTATATATCAGAATCACACCTGGATATGTTCAGGCTCCATCACACAACATTTCCATAACTTCCCTTTGCGGATTTCAGCTAGGAGACTAACATCACCATAATGCCTTTCACCCAGACAGAAAGTCTTCTCTTTATTCCATTTCTGCTCCTTCTCCTCCTCCTTCTCCTCCTCCTCCTCATTGGTCTGCATCTACCAGGCACTGGGTTCCTGTAGCCAAAGGAGTCTGCAATCAAACTCTTCTCTATCTTCTCTACAATGGCATGAATGCCATATCATGCCACTGTCATGCCAATAGATGGATCCTGTGTGCATCTCTCCTGCTGTGGTTTATCTTTCACTCTTACCTGAGACATCTTTCTAAATCATGTTTCTGATCAATCTCAGATTCTGCTTTTAACCTCCCCAATCTTTCAGTGATTTGTCACTACCCACAATTTAGCCATTAGCAGAGCACAAATATTTGCTTATTGTTGTAAATACAAGAAAATACAAGACAATGACTTTTTCCCTTGAGGAACTCACAATTCTCCATTGAAATATGCTATTCAAAAGCAAAACTTTTAAAACATTGGCCTTAAAATTTGTTTTATAAATGAACATTGTGTATTTGGATACTGGAATGTACAGCTATAAATATACCTGATGATTTTGGGAAGTCTCTAATGATTTTCAACGATTCAGTCCTAAGCCATACCTCCCCAAGATATTCCACAAACCTGTGTTGCCCAACTTACTATCATAATTCAACACTCAAGTCCTGACATCCCCTCTTCTGTATCTTTAACTCTGCTAGAAGCCTTTTTAAAGACTTTCTCCAACTTACCTAAGGACCTCCTTACTCTTCCTAAAGACTTAGCCCAGGGGCTGGAGTACAGTGGGTATGATGTTTTCCTTGCACACCCCATTGTTCTCAGGACTTACTCCTGCCTCTGTACTCAGGCATATTGCTGGTAAGCGCTGGGAACCATAGGTGGTGTGAGGGTTCAAACTGGGGTCAGCCACATGCAAGACAAGTGCCCTGATTACTCTACCACCACTCAGACCCCTGTATGTCTTCTTCTTGATGTCAATTCTTTTTTTTCTTGCTTTTTTGGGTCACACCCGGCGATGCTCAGGGGTTACTCCTGGCTCTGCACTCAGGAATTACTCTCGGCGGTGCTCAGCAAACCATATGGGATGCCGGGATCGAACCTGGGTCGGCAAGGCAAACGCCCTACCCACTGGACTATCAGGTTCTGGCCCCTGATATCAATTCTTAAAATCAGTCCTTCAGCCTTCAAGATCTCACAAAAATGTTGTTGAAAAATTGGGCTATTCTAACATTAATTATAATGCAGTTATTAAGATTCCTAACCCACAAGCCTGTCAGTAAACTATAGCACTTAAATCTGGGGGGCAAATAATATGTGCTCTACAAATCTTTGTTAAATGAATGAGATCATGCATAACAAACCTATTTACCTAAATTTCCCTTATGCTAAAATGAATGATCAAATATCTTTCATTCTACAAAATGAACTGAGTGCATTTAGAAGGTGCTGAGAAGCACAGGATATGCAGCCCCACCTCTATGAAATCCACAGTTTCCATCACTGAACAACTAATTTTACATGGGTAAATTTAACAGCTTTCAAAATACAAATCTTACCAATTCAACTTAGGATGCTATATCTTTTTCTTATAGCTGATTAGTATTCCATTGTGTATATAAACCATAGTTTCTTTATTTAATCAACTATTTATGAACCTTGGGTTGTTCCCAGATTTTGGCTATTATGAATAAAGCAGCGATGAACATAGGAGCCACATAGATGAAACTGGAATAAGATGCTGAGGAAGTTAACCAGAAGGAGAGGAACAGATACAAAATGATCTCTCTCAGATGGAGGATATAGAGACATAGTAAGGAAATAACAAATTCTCAAAAAGCAACAAAGCCTGAGAACTGGTCTACAGAAATGAGCTTGGAGCAGGGGGATGGCGGAAGTAGGCTGGGGACAGGGAACTTGGACAATGGGGAGGAGGAAACTGGGCATTCTGGCAGAGGGTGTGGTGGTGGAACATTGCATACATAAAACCCTACCAGTAATTCACTGTAATGGCACTTAGACTGTAAACATATATATATATATATATATATATATATATATATATATATATATATATATATATATATATATATATATATATATACATACATATATATTCTATATCTTTAATTACCAGATTTTCTATATCTTTAATTACCAGATTTATGCCTGATTCTTTCAGATTTGGTTTTAAATGTTAAATATCCCGTGACTCATCACTGGAGCCAGAATAAGGCAAACTAGCTCAGAACTGTCATTCATAGCCCTCTGTTTGCCTTTCTCCAGTTATCTCACTCACAAAAAGGTATGTGATTTATTTAAACATGCCATCCTTGCTGTATTTACACAGATGCTTCCTTGCCATTTTAAATATGTGCTCCAAAATTTTCAGTTTAAATCCATCCCACATTTTTATAAAATATCTCATTAACAAAAAGCTAAGAATACATCCTGGTAAAACCCCCAAATTCCAGCTTTTACAATAATTTATTTCACTGCAGTTTGAGGAATCAGAGATAGAAAAAATTTAGAAATTACCTTTTAATAATTTAGAATCATCTATAAGCACACTACTTTTTGCTTTCTCTTAATTGCTCAGATTTATACGCATATGCTTTTTTAAAAGTCAAATTTTAAAAAATAAAAAGTGCTGTGCTACCACAACTCATAAAAGCTTAACCCTTAACTTACCAGATCCAGTTCATTCAAGTCTATCCCTAGATGGCTCTATATTTAAGGTGAGGGATCGACTCATGGTGAAATTTTATCAAGTGAAAATCATCAAGATAATTGAAGTCTAAAAAATACACCTTGAGTAAGTGCAAACCAGGATCAATTTTTCCGATCTAACATTGCAATTAAAAAGGACAAGTAGGAAGGAAAATGTTTAGAAAAACAGTGCTACATACTGAAAGTTAACTACACTATCCCTGAAAGGGATAATTAATACAATGAATTTTCTGCTGTCTGCTCTGAATTATGTTAAAATGACGGCCCAGGTAAAAGGACATCCTTTGACATTCAAGACCTCATATCTTTGATAGTCCAGATTCTGCCAAACAGCTCCTCCATTCATCCTAGTATGAATATGTGGTTAAGGAAAGGGGAAGAAATGGGTTAGAGATAAGACAGATTGAGTCTAGAATTAACGAACTCTGAAATATGAAGGAATCTTCAAAATCCTCGAGCAAACTGGCAACGGTCCAGACAAATCTGTCTCTAAAGACATTTTATTTTACATCAATTTTTTTAATAATTGAATGACTTGCCATATTTTAATACTGGACTACTTCACATCAGATATGAATTTAATAGTTCTCTTGAAAATTCAGAAGATTTGACAATGCTGGGCCCTCATTCTTACGGAAGAGTTGCTGGAATAAAGTCCTTTGGCCCTCTTTGACTGGGCATGTTCTCTCTGGTTCCTTCCCCTCACAAACACCTTCCTGACACAGGGTCAAGACTAACTTGCATTTAAAATTTCACCAATATTTATCCCAGTTATCTCCCTGGTCAACTCCCTTTCAGAAAATGCTACATGCATAAATATACTTTGGGAAGAAAGATTACATTTACATAACTTTTATAGTACTTTGTTATAATTACTGTATTTTATTATGTTTATTATGTTTTACTAATCTCTTATATGTACTTTACAAATTAAGTTGGGGATCTTAGAAGTTGATGCCCTTGGAACTGGAGCACAACTATAGTATTTGCTATTATCAACAAAAATAAATTTTAATTGTGTTACTGATGATAACTAAATGTATTGTGATAATCATTTCTATATTCACGTGTATTTACATACTTACACATATGTATAAAATACATAGAAAATTATGCTGTATGATAACCCTTTGTTGTCTGTACTGCAAAGCAGAATGCTCAAAAGGAGAGTGAGAGAGAGAGAGAGAGAGAGAGAGCAAAGCTGCCATGGAGTGAAGGCAGCTTGTGTGGAGGGGGGAGGGAAATGAGGCACACTGGTGTTTGGAAATGTGCATTGGTGTAAGTTTATTATTGGAATATTATATAATTGAAACCCAGTTATGAATAGCTTTGTAATGGCCCATTGCACAGTGATTCAATAAAAACAATTTTAAATTATGTTGCACCCCTGAAATTAATGTGGATGTTATATGTCAACTATATTTCAATATATAAATAAGCAAAATTAAATTAGAAAAATGGAAAGAGATGAAAGGAAAATGTAGGGAAAACCCCTCATGTAGTTAAGAAAACCAATTTCTAGCTACTATTAAAAATAATTATGTATTATACCCTTGATATGTGCTACCCCAATAACCCAAAGAACAGGCTTGTAGAACAGACCTCTCAGGTTCAAATCTTGGCTACATCATTTGCTTATTTAACCTTAAAAGTCTCAGTATATAGAGTCAGAGCAAAAGCTCAAAGGGATGAGGACATGCTCTGCATGGGGGTTGGGGGACCATGTCTAATCCCCATCACCGAATGGTCCCCTGAGCAACCCCAGACAGCACTGCCCCTTTTCACGTCCACATCCTACCACAGAGGTAGGCATAACCCCAGCACCCTCAGCACTATCAGGTCTCCATCCAAGCCAGTCAATAAACATTAAAATAAATTCTGCATTTCCCTATAAGGCTTTTTTTTCCACTGGACGTATCATTGTTAATAAACATTAGAAAAGATTATTACTGACCACTGAAGTAAAACAGAAACTTTATAGATTGGGCCAAAAAAAGTATTTTCCTATCCAAAGTCTGAATCACACCAGGAGTTATTACATCATAAAATGCAGGTCTGTGTGGAATCTGTTCGAATTAATAAAGCACAGAGGGCTAGTTAGACAGGACAGGGGCTAAGGGGCTAAGGCACATGTTCCATATGCATCGACCAGTTTGATGCCCGGCACCACACAAGCTTCCTTCTGGATGGGAGGGTCCCCATACACTGTTCAGCGAGGTCCTGGTGAGGCCCTCACACTAACCTGTGATCTCAGTTAGCCTAGTATCACCAGGAATGGTCAGGCCCCCTGGCCCTCAGACCTCTGCTCGAAAGGTTCTGCCCCCACAAAAATGAACCAATTAATTAATCATTGAGACTATGTGGAACATATTACCTTTTCAGCTGCACTCACAGGAAGCAAATACTATTGATATTTTATCCATTTATCTACTTTAAGGGGAAGCCCATAAAATTGAACATTAAGGTATAAAATACAGTTTACAGGTTGCTAATATTGGAGGTATATTTAGCAACAATTTTCATTCACATTTTCATTTCTTTGGGGGCAGGAATTGCTTGTGGGGGGGCACATACCAGATACTCAGAGTCCATTCCTCGCTCTGTCCACTCAGGCATCACTCCTGGCCGGGTTTAGGGGACCATATAGGGTGCTGGGGATCAAACCCAGGTCAACAACCTGCATGCTCTCCATAATCTTCTCTAATCCTAATTCCCAACCTTACTCTTAAATTCCAGATTCCAGCCAGTGCAAAGGGAATGGCTTCCTCTGACAGACACTGGATCTTCCTCCACTTAACCCCTGCTTCCTTTCCAGCAAGGAAATCGTCCATCTTCAAGTGTCATTTTAACAGCTATACACACCATAACACCTTACTTAGTTCTTAACTTGACTGAATTTCCCTTTTCTCTGAAAATTAACACAGCTCTATCAATTTTATTATTACTCCATTTATACTAATTTTCTAATAGAGAGTAATAAATATGTCTACTTCTTTTCTCACTAGAAGTCTTTCTCACTAGACAAAAGGACCATAGTTTTTTCTTTAAAAAAAACTAAACATTAAATTTAGCTCTATTTAATTACGTATATGGACCACCTTTGCTGCCTACAGAAAAAATGTCCCTGATGAAAGCCAACCAGACCAAATGCATTCAACGTTTATTTATTAAAATTAGTCGCTTGCTTTCTAGAAGAGCTGTTACTATGCAAGTAAAATACTGCTTCTGTCAGATGTTCCCATGGTCATTTCAGCCTGCCATTTAATTTATCAATTTCACTTGATCACTTGAATCCCGTTATTCATCGATTTGCTCGAGGGCGCCAGTAACATTTCCATTGGACCCTATCACGTGCCAATGTAGCCCAATGGCATCTGGTTGATTCAGGAATATGAAGAGCCTCAAACCGTTCCTTCAGGGTCTTAACAAGGAAGTCTGACCATCTTGTAGGTGGATGGCCACGTGATCTTTTGACATCCCGTGGGATCCAGTCGGTAACGGCTCTAGTCCAGCGGTTGTCTCCAAATCGCATTACATGTCCAGCCCATCTGATTTTCCATGCCTTGGCAAATTTATCAATTTAACTTCGCTAAAAGACTTACTTTTGTAAATAGGCATTCAAAACATTAGGGTAAGGGAAGCAAGTAATAAAAATCTGACAACTAGTTATACTCAGCTTTTGGGATATGACTGGATCTACCCTTGAAACACCTCACACAGATTCAGAGAGCGAGTCATACCAAGTCACACACTTATCACCAACTTTCTGAGAATCAGCATCAGAAGCTAGAAAAATGTCTGAGTGTTCTGATCTACCTCTCAAAGTGTTTCATCATGTTCTTATTTTCATCCTATAGAAATAAAGCAGTCTATTACCCTTGTCATCCTACCTTACAGCTCTACACACAAAAAGTCAGAAAAGATGTTCTCAGGCCTTAAGTGATGGTGTGACCGTGCGAGCCTTCGCATTACTGCATGCAGGTTGTTATTTTATTATGGAATAGCCACTCCCCAGGGCCTTTAAAAATATTTCTCGTAATGTTACGGGTTTCAATCCTACTATCAGTACTCGTGTTATTTTTTAAAAAGCTATAATAGGAAAATGAATAAGTGCTTTCATTTCAGAATATTTCCTAGCTGCCTCAGTCTTGTGTTTTTTGTTTTTCTTTTTGGGTCACACTCCAGCAATGCTCAGGAGTTACTCCTGGCTCTGCACTCAGGAATTACTCCTGGCGGTGCTCAGGGGCGATATGGGATGCCGAGGATTGAACCCAGGTCGTCCGCATACAAGGCAAACGCCCTACCCGGGGACTATGACTCCGGCCCTGCCCCAGTCTTCTATGCCTGGACCAATTAGAACAATTTCTTAAAGCCGAAGCCAACTCAAACCTAAGAAACTGTTAGGACATAGCAAGTTAAGAGAATCTGAAGGAGCAACTCAAAATCCTAGTCTGCGAAGAACGGGAAGGAGTGAGAGATCCACCACCTGCGATCTGACCTACTACCCAAATAATTCAAACTTAAAACGCACACCAAAATGAATCAGGCCCCGGAGACCTGTTATATGAACTGTACAACTAATGAGCAATGTATTCCGTGTAAATCCTATACTAATCGCTGGCAGGAAATCACCTGTGCTAGACAAAACTGGCAACGCAGGGCCAGCGCGACAGTACAGCTGGTGGGGTATTTGCCTTACACGCAGCAGACCGGGCTGTTCATCCCCACCATCCCACGTGATCCCCACCAGGAGTCCACCAGGAGTGACCCTGAGCTCAGAGCCAGGAGTAAGCCCTGAGCACCGCTAGGTATACCCCTCCCCTAGCCTAAAAAAACAGAAACAAACAGAAAAACAAAAACTGGTATTCCAAGAAACCCTGAGTTGTTTTTGATGACCAAGTGTTTAACTGATTGTCAACTCTTCATAGTCTCCAAGGGCAGATGAAGAAAGGGTAGGTTATTCAGGGAAGACAAGAAGCTTTGGTGAGGAACAAGGTCTCCCAGGTGCCCGCAGCGGGTAACGGCCCCCTCCTGCGCTGGTCCAGGGCGGACCTTCTGGAGCTGGACGCGATGCGGGGCTGACGCTGGTGGCGTTAAGCGTAATGCGAGGCTGCCCCTCTCGCTTGGCTGGACACGGTCACGCCGAAGTCACAGACCCGGAGCACCCAAGCACTGCACGAGCAGTTCCGAGCAGCAGCTTCCAGCTGGAGCACCTGGGGGCTTCTCAGACCGCCGGAAACAGGGGACCCATCCGGGTCCAGTCCCACCAACACTTTCTGCTCTACCACCAGCCGATCCCCAAAACTGTCTCAGGAGTCTCGGGAAAGACCCCCACACACACACACACACACCTCCGACCCCCGCCACCATACTCACACTCCTGCGGGGTGGGTGGGTGAAGGTGGGGCTTTTGGTCTCGGCAAAAGTTGTGGGCTTTAAACAAGCACCTCCTCAAAATGGGGGTTCTCTCTTCCTCCAACTTTGAGCAAGACGCCACTCAAAGATTCCCTGAAAAACTTGCCAACTTTATAGCTGTACCCCATTTAAAAGGGGTGTCGGGCCGGGGGAGATGACTCAGTGGTACGACGCAAGCTTCGCATTATAAGTCTAGATTTAAACCCCACTACTACCCCCACCTTCAGCAATGAAAAAGAGATTCTGGTCTAAAAACCGGGGACCGGGTGTCAAGGACTCCTCTCGGCTCCCTGCACACACCCCGCACAGCCTCGCAACCAGACGCTGCCCGCGAGAAGCCTCCCGGGGCCCGGAGTAACTCGTGGGGTCACTGAAGCTCGGCAGGGGGGTGGCCGCCCCCCGCGGGTCCGCCCCGCCCGCTCTTTACCTGAGTCTCCGACTCGGCAGGGGGCTCCAGGGCGCAGCGGCGGGTCGCGCAGAAGTGGGGGGAAAGCGCGGGCGCCGTGTCCCCGCCGCTCGGGGCTAGCGGCTATCTGAGCGCGGCCGAGTATTGGGCAGCGGGTCCCGCTACGCGCGCTCGCAGCCGCCGCCCTCCGCCCCCGCAGTGCTCCGGAGGGTGGGGAGCCGGCCCCTCCTCTGGGGCTCCACCTTCTCCTCCCCCCAGCCCCCCAGAGAAGTTAGTTCCTCCCGGTATCCCCCTCCTCTTTGCCAGGCGCTCCGGCCAGTCTGAACCGGTTGTGACTGAGAGGGAGGGCCGGAGGGGGAGGAGGAGGAGGAGGCAGCGGCTATCAGAGGCGGCTAAGCGGGCGGTAGGGGCGCTGCGCCGGCTCTCGCGGCTCCACTCGGCCCAGGACCCTGCGGGGTCCCGGCTCCCGCCGCCCCGAGACGCGAGGCAGGAAGCGGCTGGAGCGCGGCGCGCGATCTGCCCGGGCCCTCTCGGACGCACGCGCGAGCGCGCCCCCGGCCCGGCCGCTCCTAAGACCGCGCGCATTGGGGCCCCGGGCCAGAGCTGAGTGTGAGCGGCTCTAGTCGCGCCTGGCTCCTGGGACCGCCGGGCGCCCTCCTGGCCAGAGCAGTGGATCGAGCTGGCGGCGAGCCCAGAGAAACAGCCCTAGAACTTTGTGGAGTCGGTACTCCTGGTAGAAGGCTAGAGGATGCCAAGTGCGCTCCTCTGTGGCAGCGCCGCGGGAAAGCGGGTGTCCTCACCGCGCACACAGTGTACTGAAGAGAGGCAGCACCTAAGGACGGCCCGTGTGTCCGGCAGGTGGACGCCACGATTCAATGCACTCGGATGAACCGTCCTAGCGTGGGCGCTGAGCTGGGTCCCTGGCGCAGACTGGAACTGTCCCTGAGACCAGGGACTCACGACCATCTTCTCAAGTTGCGGGCACTTTTGACATCCCCGTGTGGGCCCGTATTACTGGAAAGGGTCTTCACACCTAGTAACTTCCCGTAAGGATTAGAATTCCCTTCAGACACTGAACATCTCTGGTTCTGATCTAGAACAAGCTCCTACATTCTGTAGAGATTGAGCTGTATTATTTTCTAGCCTTGCTTTACTAATCTATGAAATGACAATGAGATTCCAAAAGGCTTGCCTACACTGCCAAGGCAGGGTGAGAGGAGAGTTTAAACAAATCAAAAAATAACTTGTAGGACTGTTTGTAGTCCTACAATAAGTTGATAGGATAACTTGTAGTACTTGCTTGCCAAAACTTAAGAAATACGTCGAGATCTTTTTTACTTCCCTCCTCCTTCCTAACACAATTACTTTCTACCCAATTTACTGGTGTTCAGGATATGGTAAGGAGATTGGCCAGTTCTGAAAGATGTTATTTTTATTTACTTATTTATTTATTTCCCAAAAAATTTTATTATACCATTTTACATACAATTGAAAGATGCTCATGTAGAGTTTTGGTTCTACAGTGTTCCAACACCCATCCCTTCACTCCAAACCCATCTCCCATCACCAATGTCCCCACCTCCCTCCCCCTCCCACACCTCAACTACTTGGCAGGTTCTGTGTGTCATTTCTCTCCTCTCTATCTCTCCCTCCAGCCAAACTTTCCTGCACATCGTGGAATGCAGTGCATTAAAGGACATTACTGTTTCCACTATTTTAATGGATGCGGCGCAAGTGGCCACGCGACCTGGGTTTGAACTGGTTTTGCTCTGTTAATCTGGTCGTGAGGTAATTTCCCAGTGTCCGGACAGCAAAGGTGGTGTCTAATGTGGTGGGCAAGTCTTATCCGGCTACTTCGGGACCCCCAGAGGGTGATGGGCCCACTCCCAAAACCCATCTGTCCTCCCAGGGGCCCCATGGTCAGCTGGAGCCCGGGCGAGCCGAGTCCCAGCTTCCCCAGCAGCTTGTGAGGCTCTTCATGCTATGGCTGGTGGCCCCAGGGCAGCTCCTGGGCGGGGCCACCAGGCTCCACAAAATGGAGGGGAAGGGCCCACCCCTGACTCCATCTGACGAATTAGATGTTATTTTTTTTATCCCAAAGCGTGAGGGGAAAGTGGTCTCAAGAATAGTTTCTGAGATGACATACAATAGCGACATCTTCTTATGTTCTGTATTTGACCCTGTTCATGTTCACTTTCTAATAGTCCATTGCTTCACATTCAGATAACTGTGTGCTTTTCTCTCCATGTTACAATAAAACTTATTTTTAGAACATGTTTAGAATGGAAAAGCACACATTTCTTTGATTCAAAAAATCTCCCCTAAATACCAGTGCGTCTATCTTGATCCTTGGTCAAATGACTCAATGAATATGAAATTTTACTTGGGGACAAGGAAACGCTGCCTGAAAAATATTTCTGTGTCCACCAATGGGTTTGGGAGACTGCGATGTCCCTGTTCTCATCTCCACCAAGTTTTCCCAGATTTCTGTTTTAGTATGTGACTAGCATGCTCATGTCTTCTGAAGTCAACCTGTGCCTGTCAACTAAGAATGGAAAATTAACTCATCTTGGTACACAGCAGGATCCCAGTTTTCTTACAAGACTAGAACTCTAGGAGTCAAAAAGTTTAAATTGGCTGGGAGAGGCTAATAGTATTATAAAGTGGACTGAAGGCAGACTGAAGAACCTAGGGAGCTGGCTCTGGGGGCAGCAGCCTCTTGCTGCCAAGTTGGAATAAGAAACTTGCCACGACCCCTAGGGAAGGTTCATTGTTCGGTTACACCTCAAGACAATATTTGGACATGCAAAAGAACTCAGAAATCTAGTCCAATCTTGATCCTTTACCTATGAATGGAATTTGACCCAGGACTAAGGATGTGCTCCTGATGACCCCTATCCCCCTAGGTCTTGGGTGTGGGGAAAGTTAAGTTGACTGAGATAAGACTAAAATGTCCTACCTATCACTGTGAGTTCGCATCCCGTGACAAAGATGTAAAACCTGTTTGAGAGATGAGGGTCAGTAAGTTCAAAGTCATTGGCTTTATAGCACTATGTAGCCCCTGTCCCTTACATCTTTCTCAGACTGGAAACTTGATATACTTTCAAGATGGAATGAGAGAGAAAGACCGGTCATTAAAAAAAGTATGATTCGAATTTACCTTCCTAGGGAAGAAACCTAAGGGAATGCACTTTTTTTTTGTTTGTTTGTTTGTTTCTTTTTTAAACATTTTATTATACTGCCATGAGATATACAATTACAGAGATGTTCATGTTTGGGTTTTGGTCATACAGTGTTCCAGCACCCATCCCTCCACCAGTGCTAATTTCCCTCCACCAATGTCCCAATCCCTCCCCTCGCCTAGCCACCTCCATGGCAGGTTCTTTTTATTTAATAATTGTATTATACCACCGTGATATATTTAATTACAAATATGTTCATGTTTGGGTTGTTTTTTTTTAATTTTTTTTTATTATACCACAGTGAAACATACAATTACAAAGGTGATCATAATTGGTTCTTGGTAATACAGAATACCAGCACCCATCCCTCCACCAGTGCCCCATTTCCACCACCAATGTACCCCACCCCCTCCTGCCCACCCCCCATGCTGCCTTAATAGCAGGTACCCCAGTTTCCTCTCTTTCTCTCTCTGTCTCTCTCTGTCTCTGCATCTCTCTGCCTCTTATTTTACACATTGTGGCTAGCCCTGCAGGTATTTAGAGTTTATCACTTAAGTCTCTTTGTGTATATTCAATGGTGAGTCTTAATCTGCCATTACCATTTCCCACATTTAATAAAACACTGGTATCTATTTATGTCGTATTAATGAATGCAGTCATTCTATATCTGTCCTTTTCCTTCTGACTAATTTCACTCAGCATGATGGTTTCCATGTCCCTCCATTTGCAGGTAAATTTCATAATGTCATCTTTTCTGACAGCCGCATAGTATTCCATAGTGTAGATGAACCACAGTTTCTTTAGCCAGTCCTCTGTTCTCGGGCATTTAGGTTGTTTCCAGATTCTAGCTATAGTGAATAGCGCAGAGATGAATAAAGAAGTACAGATAGTGTTTCTGCTATGTGTTTTTCCATCTCTAGGGTATATTCCCAGGAGTGCTATTGCTGGATCAAATGGGAGCTCAATATCTAGCTTTCGGAGGAATGCCCATATTGTTTTCCAAAAAGGGCTGGACCAGTCGGCACTCCCACCAACAGTGGATCAGAGTCCCTTTTTTCCCCACATCCACGCCAGCACTGGTTGTTCTTGCTGTTTTGGATGTGTGCCAGTCTCTGTGGTGTGAGATGGTACCTCATTGTTGTTTTGATTTGCATCTCCCTGATGATTAAAGATGTTTTAAAAAGTTTATAGAGTGGGAATATTCTAGACAAAGGAGTTTGTTCTTTGCCTTCCATAATCATAAAATGATGGCTTAGTATTAAACCTGTCATTTGTGAGAAGTTCTAAGCCCTCCGCTTTTTAGACCATTTCAATCTCAAATTTTTAGAGAACAAAAGGAAAAACTCAATTTACCTAAAATTGCTCTGTGGGCTCCAGGCCAGCAAAGAAACAAAAGTAGGTAGAGCAGAAGAAGAAAATCCAAAGGCGGATTTGGGGAAGTGGATGTTTGGTACCTTCACCTGAATCACAGGTTCAGCATTACCTACCCTCTAACTTACCTGCTATTATACCAGAGCAGGTTTCTTTTATTTATTTTTCTTCCATAATTTATTAATGACAGCGTAATTACAATAACTCATGTCCACATAAAAATAAATAATAAAGGGGTCAGAAAAGAGGGGTGTCAGATAGTGCAATGGCTATGGCATTTACCTTATACATGCCTGACAGTTTTTGATCGCCAGCACCTCATCTGGTCCCCAGAAGTAATTTCTGAACACAGAGCCAGAGTAGGCTCTGGGAACTGCTTTCTTCAGCACGTCAGCAGCCGTATGCTCCAGCAACCCCCCCAAAACTATTAAATATAGAATTTAGAGACTTTATAGCAACTAACTTGAAGGCCTGAAAAATCAGGCTATTAATTCCATTTCATTCTCTCATACTTTGATAATCAAAGGCAGACAAGAAATAGTACTGAAAAAAGTATGCCCTCTTTGACTTGTTTAGATTTTACACAGAAAGTCACATTTTTCTGGCACAGAAAATCATATTTTCTGTGCACTGGTAGAGGGATAGGTGCTGCAACATTGAATGACTGGAACCCAATCATGAACAGCTTTGCAATTGTCTGTCTCATAGTGATATAATAAAAGTAAAACAAAAGAACGCACATTTTCAAATGTTAAAAATAAATTAAAGTCCTATCATAATTATTTGAAATTATCTAGTGTCTTATTATTTTCTTGTTTTTACTTTCATTTTACTATTTGGAATTTTAATTTTAGGGTCGGGCAGGGAAGCTCTTCTGTGATCCCTGTGACCACTAGAAATGATTGCTAGCTCAATACTCCTCAAAGTGGTTTCACCTAGTTAAGGCTTATCTCCATTTTACAGATGAGGAAACTGGATTTAAAGAGTCAGCCTAGAACTGAGTATTTTTTTTAAATATTTTATTACACCGCCATGTGATATACAATTACAAATTACAATTACAAAGATGTTCATGTTTGAGTTTCCGTCATACAGTGTAGAACTGAGTATTGAGTACAGGCAAAAAAGATAGACATGATAACCTCTAAATGTATGTATCACAATCCACAGTGTGTAAGAGAAGGGAAGAGAGAGAGAGAGAGAGAGAGAGAGAAGAGATAAAGGACTCTCCATAGAGGCAGTCTAGGAGAGAGAGGAGGGAATCGGGGACATTGGTGGTGGGAAATGGGCACTGGTGGAGGGATTGGTGCTGAAATAATGTATGACCGAAACCCGGACATGAACATCTTTGTAATCGTATATCTCACAGTGGTATAATAAAATATTAAAAATAAATAAATAAGAAACATAAAGTTTTCTGCTAAATCACTCAAGAGGTCAGTGATGGAATGGGATCAAAACCCTGTTCTGGCTGATGACTAAACCTATGTTCTTCCAACCCTCCTTAGAAAGACAATTTAAGGCCAACTAAACACTTGCACTTGTCTGGCACCTCACCTGTATAAGTCATCTAAAGTTCACAACTGCTACCTCAGTAGCAGATATTGTTATTTACATTTTGTTGGTGGTGAAAACAAACTATCACTGTATCACTGTATCACTGTCTTCCCGTTCATCTTCGATTTGCTCGAGTGGGCACCAGTAACATCTCCATATGACCTGTCTCATGCAAGTAGAGCCAAGGGAACTTGCTTGCTCCAGGAACATAAAGAGCCTCAAACCAGTCATGGGAATGAGGTCAATAATTGTTACTGGTACTTGACATATCAAATATGACACGGGTAGCTTGCCAGACTCTGCCGTCGGGTGGCATACTCTTGTAGTCATCTCAAAATCCAGCATTTATTGATGAACCATGCTGGGCTGTGATAGGCTCTTCTGCTGGGTGGAGTTCTGATGAGAGGGAAGTCCATAAGTGGAAAATAGCGGCCCCTCATAGAGTGAGGTGTCTTCTGGCTTGTTGTAAGGCTCTGCTGGGGTGGTGGGCCAGGGCTAGAACCTGCCATCCCTCTCGGGCACCTCGTGAGCGGCTGGGCACAGGGAGAGCCAGTAGCAGCTCTGCCCCATGTCTGTGAGTCTGTGGATCAGCATACCTGAGCCGCATTTTAAAAAAGACTGCTGCAGGGGTGGATCTCGATGAGCCAGGCTGTGATAGGCTGGTCTGCTGGGTGGAGTTCTGATGAGGGGGAAGTCCATAAGTGGAAAATAGCGGCCCCTCATGGAGTGGGGTATCTTCTGGCTTGTTGTGAGACTCTGCTGGGGTGGCGGGCCAGGGCTAGAACCTGCCATCTCTCCCGGGCACCTCGTGAGCGGCTGGGCACAGGGAGAGCCAGTAGCAGCTCTGCCCCCTATCTGTGAGTCTGTGGATCAGCATACCTGGAGCCGGATTTTAAAAAAGACTGCTGCAGGGTGGCTCTCGATGAGCCGGGCTTTGATAGGCTGGTCTGCTGGGTGGAGTTCTGATGAGGGGGGAAGTCTGGATGTGGAAAATGGAGGCCCCTCATGGAGTGGGGGGGTCATCTGGCTTGCTGTGAGACTCTGCTGGGGTGGCGGGCCAGGGCTAGAACCTGCCATCCCTCCCAGGCACTTCATGAGCAACTGGGCACAGGGAGGAACCAGTAGCAGCTCTGCCCCATGTCTGTGAGTCTCTCGAAAACAAATTATAGAGAATTTAAATTATATGTCCCCAATAACAGCAGGGATTTCAAGCAAGGCATTCAGGCTTTAAAAAATCCCAAGCTCTGAATTACTGTTTGTCGTTCTAATGGAAATAAAATTCTGAAAACTTCATGGAATGTATGTGTTTGTATATCTCATTTTTACTTCCAAACTTTTCACTTGGCATTATACAGTTTAAAGGCCATAACCAAAAGTTACCACACCTTCATATGCACCAGTTTCCAAAGCATCCAGTATGTCTGTATGTATAAGACTCATGACATCTGTAATGGGTCATTGTCTGCTTATTCAGTGAAACTAAATAAATTCTTGAGAGCAGGTGCCAGGTCTGTGCTGTTTGTTCCCTGTTTCCTAGAGTATATTGGTGGCAACTGATTACTCAGTATTCATTTGCTGAATAAATGAATAGATGAATAATCAAATGAATGAATATATGCACAAACTGCTGGACTTTTTGTTTCATTTGAACAAATCGCTAAAATTACTCATTTGCAATTTGCCTACAAATGACTGGACACAGATATTATCATGCTTAGTGAAATCAGAAGGAAAAGGACAGATATAGAATGACTGCATTCATTTGTAGGATATAAATATATATATATGTTCTACATTTATGTAGAACATAAATATATGTGTGTGTTCTACATTTATGTAGAACATAAATATATATAAATATATGTGTGTGTTCTACAATTATGTTGGAATTATGTTCTACAATTGTGTAATGCCAGACTAGAACTGAACATTGAATGTAGGTAAACAGATTTACAGGATAACCCCTAAATATATGTATGGCAAGCCACATGTGTAAGAGAAGGGAAGAAGGAGGGAGGTAGGAGCAGGAGGTGGGGAGGAAGGAGAAATAGAAGGAGGATGAGGATGAGGACAAGGAGGAGGGAAAAAGAGGAAGAGGGAGGATGAGGATGAAGATGAAGATGTTAACAATGAGATGATGAAGACAAGGACAAGGATGAGAACAAGGAAGAGGAAGAGGAAGAAGGAGGAGGAAGAGGAAGAGGAGGAAGAGGAGGAGGAGGAAGAGGAAGAACAAGAACAAGAACAAGATGACAATGATGATGATAACGACGCATGCACTGACGACGACGGAAAGAAGAAAGAAGAAGAAGAAGAAGAAGAAGAAGAAGAAGAAGAAGAAGAAGAAGAAGAAGAAGAAGAAGAAGAAGAAGAAGAAGAAGAAGAGAAGAAGATAAAGAAGAAGAGGGGAGGAGGAGGAGAAGAAGAAGAAGAGAGGAGGAGGAGGAGAAGAAGAAGGAGGAGGAGGAGAAGAAGAAGAGGAGGGAGGAGAAGAAGGAGAAGGAGAGGAGGAGGAGAAGAAGATAAAGAAGAAGAAGTAGAAGAGGAGGAGGAGAGAAGAAGAAGAGGCAGAGGAGAAGGAGAAGAAGAAGGAGAAGAAGAAGAGGAGGAGGAAAAGAAGAAGAAGAAGAGGGGGAGGAGAAGAGGAGGAGAAAAAGAAGGAGGAGGAGTAAAGGAGGAGGGGAGGAGGAGGATAAGAAGGAGAAAGGAGGAGGAGAAGGAGAAGGAGAAGGAGGAGGAGGAGAAGTAGAAGAAGAAGAAGAAGAAGAAGAGGAGGAGGAGGAAAGGAAGAGGAGGAGAAGGAGATATAGAAGGAGATAGAGGAAGGAGGAGGAGGAAAGGGAGGAGGAAGCAGCAGGAGGAGGAGAAGAGGAAAAGGGAGGAGGAGAAGGAGGAGGAGGAGGAGCAGCAGCAGGAGGAGGAGAAGGAGGAGGAAAAAGAGGAGGAGGAGAAGGAGGAGGAGGAGGATGAGGAGGAGGGAGGAGGAGGAGAAGGAGAAGGAGGAGAAGGAGAAGGAGAAGGAGAAGGAGAAGGAGAAGAAGAAGAAGAAGAAGAAGAAGAAGAAGAAGAAGAAGAAGAAGAAGAAGAAGAAGAAGAAGAAGAAGAAGAAGAAGAAGAAGAAGAAGAAGAAGGTTTTCTTTATATTAATGAGCGTTAGACAGAACAACATCTTGAACTCCCTACAAACCTCAATGAGCTTAATTACCATGTGGATATGGTCAATTGTGCTGAATCCTTTCCGGAAGCCAGCTCCTCACATAGTTGTTCTTCATCTAATGATCTGCCAATTCTGTTCAGGATGACTCACGTGAAGAGCTTGTAGATGATGGACAACAGGCTGATAGGGCAATAGTTGCCAATGTTGTGAATGTCTCCCTTCTTGAACAGTAGAGCTGTCCTGCTGGTTTTCCATTGGGAGGGCACCTTGTGTTCAGACAAGTAGCGTGTGAAGAGCTGATCCACTGCGTTGATGAGTACTGATGGCAGATTTTCAGGTGTTCATGTCTGACTTTGTATGGGCTGGGTGCTGTTCACTTTTTACCGACAAAATGGCATGTCAGATTTCAGAAGGGAAAGTGTTGGGAACAACATATCCATCCTGAAGAATTTGGTACGTGGGCAGGTAGACATGGCTATCAATGAGATCCAAGTAGAAGTAATGGATAATCTTCTACATTGGCTTTCTGGAAGATGTGAGAGATCCATCAGGATGTTGGAGGACAGTCCTACCGTCTTTAACAGCAGGACAGTTCTCCTGTTCAAGAAGAGAAGCAACCACAACATTGGCAACTATCACCCCATCTGCCTGTTGTCCGTCATCTATAAGCTTTTCACTCAAGTCATCCTGAACAGGATTGGCAGAACATTAGAGGACAACCATGAGAGGGAGCTGACTTCCGAAAAGGATTCAGCACAATTGACCATATCCACATGGTAACCAAGCTCATTGAGGTTTGTAGGGAGTTCAATATGCTGTTCTGCCTAAAGTTCATTGATTTCAAGAAGGCTTTTGATTCTCTTGAGATCAAAGTGGTCATTGAAGCTCTAGCCAAACAGGGCATCAAATCTTAAGGTATTAAGATTTATCTCTTAATTACCAAGAATATTCTCAGAGAGCCCTGCAAGCTACTGAGAGTATGCCATCCACACGGCAGAGCCTAGCAAGTTGTCGGATGTATATTTGATATGCCAAAATCAGTAATAAAAAGGTTTTTTCCTCCCAACCCTGAAAGAGCACTAAATACAGCAGGGCTAAGAAGGACAATCAAGGAGAGGCTGACAAAATCTCAGGGTCAAACTAGGCTGCCAAAAAAGAAGGACTGAAATGACTGTACTTTTAATGTATGTACACTAGCATCAAAGTATGTATCGAGGACCTGATGGTGAAAGCACAAAAGATCAAGTACAACATCATTGGTCTGACAGAGACAAGAAGGCGTCAATCGCATCACACCATTTTTGACACGAGAGAAGAACTGCTCCTGGAACATGTGAAGAAAGAGGCATCGGTGATGTTGGTGTCCTTGTCAACATGAACATGGCCGTGAACATTGATTCATTTGAATGCCTAACAAACCAGATAGGACGATTACACTTGAAGAGATGTGGCCCACTGCCAGCAGTTTCTATCATTTTTGTCTACACACCAACATCCACATACAAGGAAGAAGAAATTGAGAAATTCTACATGGAACTGGAGGAGTTCTATAAAGAAGATCATACCTTCTACAAGATCATAGTCGGTGATTTCAATGCCAAGATAGGACCAAGAATCGCTGAAGAATTCCACATCGGGACCCATGGCCTAGAATGGAACAAACAGGGTGAGAGGCTGTCTGAGTTCATCATGTCGACCAAGACCATTCATGGGAACTCACAGTTCCAGAAGGCTAAATCAAAACACTGGTCATGGGAATCTCCTGGTGGACAATTCCACAATGAAACTGACCACATCATATTCAATCGATAGTTTTGCCTGACCAATGTCGCCTTTGTGCCAAAATTCCAAACAGGATTGGACCACCGTCTCCTTCGTGCAAAATTCTACTTCACGCAACGGGGAGAAAAGGCTGCAAAGTGTAAGAAGAGAACTCCCAGAATGACCACCAACTAGGAACCCTTTGGCACCATTGCAGCAACATGGGAAGATGCCATCACTGGCGACATTGATGAAGAATACAACCGACTAGTTCAGCACCTCCATGATTGCGCAAAGAATGCTGAAAGAGAGAGAAAGCCACAAAAGTATGCCTGTCTTCAAAAACTCTCTAGCTCATTCACCAACACTGCAAGGCGTAAGCCTCAGGCAGCCATATGCTAATGACCAAGCTGGCAAAGCAGTGTAGAGAAGCAATAAAGAAGATCTCAAAGAGAGAAGAGCAGCAATACTGGCCGATGCAGCAGATGCCAGGAAAAGCATTCGCAAAGCCCGCCTGTCCTTCGCCGACTATAAATGTTATAATAAAGATAAATAAATAAAATATTAAAAAATTAAATTATTTATTTGCCTTACTCTGGTAGGCCCTATTCTTTTCTAAATGATTGTAGATATTGTATTTTATTCTAAAGGACAAATACTGCTCTCGATTTACTTTATAAATTGGAAACTCATGACTTTAAGTGAGCTGGACGAAAGTTAGCTCCAAAGAGGGAAGTCCACTCAAATGGAAGTTCAATGTCCACACTTATAAAAGAAGGCTGTAAATTATCTCTATATGCTTGCTTACAGTTTTATTCCTCAGCTTGGTATAAAGATATTTGTCATATGTGTATGAAAGAGATAAGAAGAAAACTTCCTTGTATCAGTATAGTTTAAGACCAATCTGCTTATGAGATCATGTATTTATCATGCACTGCTCCTATGATTTACATATTAGCAACTGCATTATCAGAGAAGTCTTTGGAAAGTAGACTGTAGAGTTGGAATGTGCCAATGGGAGTGATTTCTCCTTATAAAAACATAGGTAGAATAGATAAGTATTACTTTAAAATAAACAAAAGGCTATTCTTCTTTGGGAGACAGGAGGGCTACGCCCAGCTGTGCTCAAGGATTATTCCTGGCTCTGTGCTCAGTAATCACTCCTGACCAGGACTTGGGGAAGCGTATGGGATGCTGGAAATCAAACCCAGGGCAGCTGTGTAAAAAATGGCCTGCCTGCTATATGATCTCTCTGGCTCTCATAAGGCTCTTCTCATTTAAAATGTTGTTTCTATCTTCTCTTTTTTATTGAATCATGTAGGAGATTTAAAAAAAAATGACTTCTGCTCTACATTAAACTTCTATGCAGCCCCCAAATTGTGGATATCCCTAAACTTTGTCCCATAGTTTCAGCAAGTAAATATTTTAGTGTAAAACAAATTTTGTTACCTTGGATCTACTAAACATATGAAGCATAAGTTGACTGAGTATAAAAAAAGATAGCATCTAACACATAAAATCTGAAATTATAACTTAGATATGAAAATATACAAGCACACACTTAAAGAAAAATTAATCAAGCATATTCTATAAGAATTTCAACACTGAACTGAAACCAGTGCAGACAAAACCAGTCTAAGATGATTAATGAATTATCCTACATCCCTCCACCCGAGGTTAACTCAGAGTTTATTTCTATTACTACCATCTACCATATTGTAGTTGGCTTCTTAAACTAATCCATCAAAGTGCATAATTGATTTTCTAAATTAATGACAAAATAACTAGTTATAGAAATGAAATGCACCTGAGGTATTCCAACTTAAAGATACATGTAAATTTTTTCTAATATAATTCAGTACTCAAATGACTTTTAATGATATCTAATAAAAGAATTATCTATTGAATATCTAATAAAATAATATTTGAAATTAATATTTTATATGTAAAACCATAAACTACACTATGGTTTAGTTGATACAGTATAAGTCAATACAGTATGATAATATCTTGCATTTTTTAACAATATGCACAATGTCAAGATCTTGGTAGTATGGGACTGTGTCATAAAGACAAATTAAGGAATCATAAGGAAATACTACCTTACAGTGACCTTGATTAGCTAAATAAATAAGCAAGAAGCACCTAAGGATTCTTTTGCAAACCTGAAAAGACTACAAAATTCTATTGTCAGTTTCAAATTTAGATAATATGACCACAGGTTGGTAAACATATTGCAATAGAAACAGAAATAAAAAACCTATTTGATACAAGTATAGCAAGTAGTGATAATTCAGAAAGTAAATTCTAAAATTTCACTGGAAAGATACTTTTCCTAAGCCTAAGAATCACAATTGATTCACAGTCTTAAAAGACCTTAAATGGAAGGACAAGATCCTTTGGCAGTAACAACAAACATTGATCAAAGCTCATATATACAGCTGATTCTTAGTGAAGCATGCCAACAACCCTATTATCTTCAACTCAATCCTTCACTCTGTTAAGAAAAAAATTCATTGCAATTCTCAGTCTAGAGTGGTATACCACTGGTCCAAGTACTTTGATTGAGAACACAGACTCTGGCATCCACCATGGAAGGACTAAATTAACACTCAGCATCATTACAATGATAAATAGGGCCATCTACTTCCATTGACTTTAGATCCTACATATATTCTTGAGGCACATGGAGAATACTTTATTCTTCAGAATACATTAATATTCTCAAGAATCACTGTGCCTTGATTATTCGGTTCTCTAAAACACGTATAATCATGAAAGTTTCTTGAGCCTGCAGTATTTGCTTAAGATTCTTAGATTTGAACCAGAACTTGGAGGTTAGGTGATACACCCTTTCCTCAACATAGCTCTTAATCTACTAAACTCTTTATATGATGAGTCAGAAACTCAGAACTTGGAAATTAGCTGATACAACTTTTCCTCAAAATAGCACTTAATCTACTAAATTTTTAGATGATGAATCAGAAAGTGAGAATAATTAGAAGATGGAAGAATATAGGATAGGAACACGAACTCTGAAGACAAAATTTACTTATTGTATTTGAAATCTTTTTTTTTCACTTTTTGGGTCACACCCAGAGATGTTCAGGAGTTACTCCTGGCTCTGTGCTCAGGAATTTCTCATGGCAGTGCTTGGGGATTATATGGGATGCTGGAGATTGAACCTGGGTTAGACACGTGCAAGACAAATGCCCTACCTGCTTTACTACCACTCCAGTCCTAGCTTTGAAATCTTGTTGAAGTTCCTTATCCTCTCTGCACCTTTTTCTCATTTATAAAATGGGGAGATTAATAAAGATATCTTATGCCATTTGTAAAGAAGTAAATGGAATATAGTTCTTTAAACAGCCTCTGTGTGTGTCTGTGTCTGTGTGTGTTTTATGGGTGTTATTTTTATGAGAATCCACTGTAAAAAGACTGATCCTTATCTAATATAGTTAGAAAAGCATATATTTTAATAGTTAAAAATAACTTTTTCCCATTGACAATTCACAACCACTGTCATCATGGTCCAGATATTCCCCAGCTCCACTGACCTGAGTCTCATGACATCCTGAGGCCACCAACCTGGTTTGCAAAAGAATCACCCAGGGCCTCCCTGAGCACCACTGGGAGCCCAAATAATGTTTTATCAAATGTTTCAGAGAAGTGTAACATATGCCTGCATTCATGAGGCCCTGCCACCAAAACAAACAAACAAAAATCTCATAAAAACCTGTATCTTGGTTCTTGCAGAGACTGAGAGAGACAGAGAGAGAAAGAGAGGAAACGGGGGTACCTGCTATAGAGGCAGCCTGGGGGTAGGAGGGAGGGGGTGGGATACATTGGTGGTGGAAATGGGGCACTGGTGGAGGGATAGGTGCTGGAATACTGTATTACCAAGAACCAATTATGAATACCTTTGTAATTGTATGTCTCACGGTGGTATAATAAAAAATTTTAAAAAATGTATCTTGGTTCTTGAAATTCATTTAGCAGTGACAACTAAGCATAACAAGTAATCCAGGAAATCAGAAAGTCTAAAGACCAACAACATTTATAAACTAGACACTTGGGGCTAGAGAGTACAGTGACTAGGGTGCTTTTCTTGCACAAGGTCGATCCCACATTTGATCCCTGACACACCAAATGGTCCCCTATACCACATGAAGAGTGATTCCTGAGGGCAGAGCAGGAGTAAGTCCTGAGAATCAGTGGACGTGGTCCAAAAATGAATGAAATATTAAACTCTTAACCAAGTAAACCTAAACAATTTCTCAGTTGTTACTTGACACACACATCATACCAATATTTTTACAACTTTGATCCATCTTCTGTTAATAATGTACCAAAGGGTTGGGCTCTGACTTAGATGTAATTCTTGGAAAGAATCTAAGTTCAACTTTTCTTTGATGACCAAGATTGTTTTCCAACAGGGATTTAGATTAATTGCACTCCAAAAAATACCAGTCAAATCTCAAGAAATGGACATTGCTGTGGGGTGCAAAAAGGAAAACATATTTGAACTCTTATGCTCAAAAGTCTAATCAGTGAACTTTGTCTCACTAAGTACACCAAAAAAGGATACTTTTTATCAGGAAAAGCCTGGAACTAATGAGTACAAAGTTAAAATTCAAACTGCAAAGGATCTGCTTTCAAAAATAGTTATAAGAATTATCTATGGTGTTCAGAATTTCTTCACACAACTGGTGGCGTGAATTTTACAATGTATAAAACATCAGGAAAAATCCTGTATCTCTCATATGCCTATCTTAGAGTAGGTTTTCAAAGAGTATTAATTAAACAAATTGAAGTACATCAATAAAAATCCTTAGATCTTAATTATCTAACCTAAGATACTTGACAGAAATGTTAAGAAATGTAATTAACTTTTTTGACATAAAATAAGGAATTCAAATAATGCTGATTGCTAAACAGCATAAAATAGAGATTTAAAGAAAATAAATGAAAGTTGTAATAGTCAAATAAAATTCAGAAGAAGAGGAGGAATTTTTTTAATGTTAACCCTCATTTTCATAATCTACCTTTATTTAGAACCCAGAATCCTGAAACAGCCTGAGTGAAAAAAAAATCCTTTTCCCCTTAGCAATCAAGAGAAAATTTTTAATGTATTTTAAATTTGTTTACATTTTTTTAAAAATGTAAATGTATCTCACGGTGTATAATAAAATACTTTAAAAAATGTAAATGTATAGACATGAGGTATCTGCTTTGTAAAATGGTCTGGCAGTTCCTTAAAAATATTATAGAGGGGCCAGAGTGATAACCCAGTGGGTAGGGCATTTGCCTTGCGCGGCCGGCCTAAGCCGCCCGGGTTCGATCCCCGCATTCCATATGGTCCCCTGAGCACCGCCAGGAGTAATTCCTGAGTGCAGAGCCAGGAGTAACCCCTGAGCATCGCCAGGTGTGACCCAAAAAGCAAAAAAAAAAAAAAAAAATTATAGAGGTATCATGTGACCCAAGTTCACAAATAGGTATGTATATTGAATAGATCAATGCATTCCCTCACAAAAGCTGAGTGTTCACAGCAACATTATATCTAATAGTTGAAAGTGGAAACCATGCAAATGTCCATCAAATGACAAAAAGATAAGCAAAATGTGGTTTATTCCTACAATGGTCATATTATTCATCTATAAAGAAACCAGAAACAAAAATACAACATATGATGCTATTTATACAATTCCCCCAAGTAGGAAATCGTGAGCCGGGCTGTGATAGGCTGGTCTGCTGGGTGGAGTTCTGAAGAACAGGTAGCATCCCTCCTGGGCGATAGCTCAGCGGGTAGGGTGTTTGCCTTGCACGCGGCCGGCTCATATACAACTATAGCTCAAGCAAAGTTCTGTTAAAAGGACTACAAAAAGCAAGTTTAACTTTGCATATTTGTAACGGTCCTAAGAACACCGCTTTTAATTCACTGGAGAGCAAGGGAGCTGGCTGCTTAACAGCTAGCAATTTAGGGACCAGATGTAATTTCTCTTTGAAGTTATCATTGAAAAACTGCAACCTCTGGAGTAACATATCCCAATAAAAGAACATGGGACCCCAAAAATTTCACGTTCTATATTTTACTCCCAAAATATACCTGCCAAAACTCAAAGGACATCACTATGTATTGCAGTGCACCTGCCCAGAGCCTCTGCATCTGGCCTGGAGTTGCCTCCTGCAGGTCACTTTGTAGATAGGAGGAGGAAAGTTTGAATGTGGCAGTTTATCTGACCACGTATTCTATACTGGGACTTAACATCTCAAAGGGCCTAGGTAAGGTCCTGGGAGAAATTACCTGAGGGCGTTTGACCCTGATGGCTTTCCATAGGAGTGGGAGGTCTGTTCTCTCATGCTGCCACAATCATCATGGGACTAGCTAGATCTTACCGATATATTTGCCTAGCCACTTTGGATCTCTAAGTAATTAGACCAGAGAGAAATGCTGTTTGCCTCCACAGCAGCAAGCATGGCTCTCTGATAACTCAAAGTTAATATACAGAAAACCATGAAATAAAGACGAGTCTTTTGTGGAGGCTTGGAGAAATACTTAACTGGCTATAGAAGATTCTTTGGTACAGATGTATGCCTTTGATTCTGAGATACAGTTCATCTCAGAAACTCCTTCTCTCTACCCAGCAAAGGCGTTTCCTAGGCAGATCTTGGTTAGGCAACATTAACATCTCAAAGGGCCTAGGTAAGGTCCTGGGAGAAATTACCTGAGGGCGTTTGACCCTGATGGCTTTCCATAGGAGTGGGAGGTCTGAGTTGCAGGGATACAAATTAGCCTGCTCCTTCCCATTCACTCTCTCCTTTTCCCCCCTTTCTGCTGGCGTTGCTTCTCTGTCTTCTCTCTGGAGGGCCTTAACACGTGGTGGAAGCCAACTTGGCCTACAAGTGGCTGGGGCCCAACCGGGAACCCCAAGTTCAGGGTTTTTTTCAATTGCTGATTTGTATGCCAGAACCTGTGCTAAGTAAAGCATTTTGAAACTTCACTGGATTCTTGTGTCTTTCTCCATCTGCCACTGCCGATCCCCTGGGACAGAAGGGGATCCCTGTTGCTGCTCCCAGAATTTGTGCAGGGTACCTAGCATTTACCCACAACTGTGGGGTGCAAAAAATTCCATTGTGAGGAAGTTTGTGAGGAAGTTTCACTAACTCCCCATGATCTGAAACTAGTATCAACAAATATTAGAAAAGTCACAAAAGTTGACTTTTACTGATTCTGAAAAAATTAACTCCACACTTATTCAAGAAGCTGTGGTCACTCGTCTTCCCAGTGTTTTGCCTGGTTCCCTACCTTAGGATCTTTATACTGAAAACCCTCATTCTTCCCCCCATATCTCCACTTAGCTGGTTCCAATGTCTCTTTAACAGGAAACAGCTTTTAAAACCTCCTAGTTAAAAAAGTTTTTCCTCCAGGTTAGAGCAATAGTACAACAGATAGGGCATTTGCTTTGCATGTGGCCAACCCAGGTTTGATCTCTAGCATCCCATATGATCCTCCTGCACCACCAGGAGTAATTCCTGAGTACAGAGCCAGGAGGAATCCCTGAGTTGATCCCTCCTGCACCACCAGGAGTAATTCCTGAGTACAGAGCCAGGAGGAATCCCTGAGTATCACCTGGTGTGACCCAAAAAAGAAAAAAAAAAACTCTTCCTCTATGGAAACCCTGCCATCATTTTGTTTGATTTTTCTCTACACCACTTCATACTATGAGATTAACATGTGTTTAACACCGTTATCTGCCAGTCCAACCAGAAGGCAATTTCCATTATCACAATATTCCCTGGGCCTACCATTACTGCAGGTTAGCAGTGAGTGCTTGATAAATATTTACTAAATGATCACCATGATCCCAGTCACAGTTAACTTAGTAAAGAACATCAAAACATCCTTCTTTCTGCCTTGAGATCACTTCTTGAAGGGTGGGGGATACTTAGCTTCCAGAGACTAGTCAAGTCACCTCATAGCTGAATGGACAACAGGCTCAGAATAGGGTACATAACTGGGTGGATATCCCTTGCTCTCACACTGGATGTCCATCGCCTGGGACCCAGGTCAGAAGGCAGTTTTCTTAAAGAGCCTTTTATGTAGAGTTATAAGCAAGTCAGGGCTCATTGCTGATCTCATATTGGACTACCTGGCAACATGCTCTCAGCCTGGACAGTTAGTAGTACTCCCTCTCAGTAAGGTCACAGCAACCAGAATAACAACCTTCATCTACATGGTCACACAAACATCCCATATTATGATCCTCTCTCAAACCTTGATCTTAGTCTCTATAGAAGTAGCTCATTACAGCCATGCCCAAAGGCTAGCAATTGTTCATTTTAGCTAAAATGACTACCTGGCTTATTTTTCTGCATTGATTTTCAAATTTTTGGGGGAGGGAGTGGTGGGGAAGCAGAGCATGTTTAGACCACACTCAGTGGTGTCAAGGGTTACTTCTAGCTCTGATGGAAGTACTGGTGGACTCTGGATACCATGTGTGGTGGGGAGAGGGAATCAAACCCAGGTCAATCAGTGCAAGACAAGTGCTCTAACCACTGTACTATCTCTCTAGCTCCTGGACAAGTGCTCTAACCACTGTACTATCTCTCTAGCTCCTGGCTTATTTTTGTCAATTTTTTCTTTAAATTTATTTTTATTTACATAGCATAGTTACAATGGTGTTAGCTTTTATGGATTTAGTAAACATAATTACTACAGCTCACCACTATGAACATGCCTAAGACTATTTACCACTGTCTCTGTCAATATATTATCAATAGCCCAAGACTATTTACCACTGTCTCTGCTAGTATATTCCGCTTTCCCTATTCCTGGCTTGGTAATCTTATTGTTTGATCAAAACCCAATGTTTGTCATTGCTGGATAAAGCCAGTTGTCTTGTTTCTCTTACAGATCACAGATGAACAAATCTTTCCAGTATTTGTTGTGTTTTTGACTTCTCCTCATTTGTTATTATGAAATAGTGGATCTTAATGGTCTGAATGAGACGAGGAGGCATCAATCGCATCACACTGTTTTTAACAAGAGAAGAACTGTTCCTCCGGAACATGCAACGAAAGAGGCATCGGTGGCATCGGTGTCCTTTTTCAACACGAAGTTGGCCATGTACATTGTTTCATTTGAATGCCTAACAAACCGAATAGGACGATTACACTTTGAAGCGACATGGGCCACTGCCAGCAATTTCTATCTTCATTGTCTACGTACCAACATCCATATACAAGGAAGAAGAAATTGAGAAATTCTACATGGAACTGGAGGAGTTCTATAAAAAGGATCACACCTTCTACAAGACCATAGTCAGTGATTTTAATGCCAAGATAGGACCGAGAAGATTGCCGAAGAACTCCACATCGGGACCCATGGCCTAGAATGGAACAAACAGGGTAAGAGACTATCTGGAGTTCATCATGTCCACCAAGACCATTCATGGGAACTCACAGTTCCAGAAGGCTGAATCAAAATGCTGGACATGGGAATCTCTTGGTGAACAGTTCCACAATGAAACTGACCACATCGTATTCAATCGATGGTTTTGCCTGACCAATGTTGCCATCGTGCCAAAATTACCAAAAAGGATCAGATCACCGTCTCCTTCATGCAAAATTCTACTTCACGCAATGAGGAGAAAAGGCTGCAAAGTTTAAGAAGAGAACTCCCAGAATGACCACTAACTGGGAACTCTTTGGCACCATTGCAGCAACATGGGAAGATACCATCATTGATGATACCAATGAAGAATACCAACTGGTTCTGCACCACCATGATTGTGTGAAGAATGCTGAGATAAAGCCACAAAAGGACACCTGTCTTTAAAATCTCTCAAGCTCATTTGCCAATGTGGCAAGGCACGCAGCCTCAGGCAAACCAAATGCTAATGTCCAAGCCCACAAAGCAGTGCAGAGAAGCAATAAAGGAAGACGTCAACGAGAGAAGAGCAGCAATACTGGCCAGTGCAGCAGAAGCCGGGAAAAACATTCGCACCCCCACCTGTCCTTCGCCAACTATGAGACCAAGATAACTGCTCTCTAATGTCCTGATGGATCTATCACATCTTCCAGAAAGGCAATTGAGAAGATTATCCATAATTTCTACTCAGAGCTCTTTGATAGCCACGTCTACCTGCCCGCATACCAAATTCCACAAGATAGAAATGTCATTCCCAACATTCTGCCTTCTGAAATCCGACATGCCATTTCGTCTAAAAAAGTGAACAGCACCCGGTCCAAACAAATTCAGACCCAAACACCTGAAGAATCTGCCATCAGTTCTCATCAATACACTAATTCGGCTTTTCTCGCACTACCTGTCTGAATGCAAGGTGCCCTCCCAATGGAAAACCAGCAGGACAGTTCTACTGTTCAAGAAGGGAGACATTCATGACATCGGCAACTATCACCCCATCTGCCTGTTGTCCGTCATCTACAAGCTGTTTACACGAGTCATCCTGAACAGGATTGGCAGAACACTAGATGAAGGACAACTATGCGAGGAGCTGGCTTCCAGAAAGGATTCAGCACAATCGACCATATCCACACGGTAGCCAAGCTCATTGAGGTTTGTAGGGGAGTTCAAGTTGCCACTCTGTCTAACGTTCATTGATATAAAGAAAACCTTTGATTCTGTTGAAACCAAAGAGGGTCATGGAAGCCCTAGCCAAACAGGGTGTTCAAACTCAATACATCAAGATCCTTCGTGAGCTGTATTACGGATTCACCACCAGGATCTCACCATTCTACAAGGAAGTGATCATTGATGTCAAAAGAGGTGTTCAGCAGGGGTGATGCCATTTTACCGAAACTCTTCAGAGCCACCCTCGAGAACATCATGCGACAGTTAGAATGGGAAGGAATGGGAGTGAAGATAGATGGTCGGCGACTATACCACCTCTGCTTCGCTGATGACATCGTCCAAATAACACCAAACATCAGCCAAGCGGCACAAATGCTGACTGACTTCGACGGAGAATATGGAAAGATATGTCTGCAGCTGGATCTCAAAAAAAACAATATTAATGAAAAACAAACTAGTTTCAGATGCCCCATTCATTCTCAACAGAACAAACATGTCTGAATGCAGTAGTTATGTGTACCTAAGTCGAGAACTCCACATGATGAACAATCTAAAACCTTAGCTGCACAGGAAGAAGAGAGTGGCATAGAATGCCTTCGTAGGCATCGAGGAAATAGATAAAAAGGACAAAGGGACCTCTGACTCTGGGCACATCTCTTTGACTCCACTGTTCTCCCTGCATTATCATACGGTCAGAGACCTGGGCTCTACAAAAAAGCAGATGAGAACACTATTCAGGTCTCCCAAAGAGAAATCAAAAGGGCTATGCTTATAAAGGGAAAGAAATAAAGAACCTACCATGGAGGTGGGCTGGGGGAGGGGGAGGGAACTGGGGACGTTGGTGGTGGGAGATGGGCCCTGGTAGAGGGATGGGTGCTAGAACACTGTATGACCAAAACCCAAATATGAACATCTTTGTAATTGTATATCTCACGGTGATATAATAAATATGCTTGGAATATCACGCCTCACTCAAGTGAGAGAAGGAATCCGGAGTTCTGACCTCCATCGTTGATCTAGAGTCAGGGACGCTGTCTTGTTTGCCAAGGCATCAAAAATCAGATGGGTTGGACATGTAATGCGATTTGGAGATGACTGCTGTCTAGAGCCATTACCAACTGGATCCAACAGAATGTCAAAAGATCACGTGGCCACCCACCTACAAGATGGTCAGACTTCTTCATCAAGACCCTGAATAAACAGTTTGAGGCTCTTCGTATTTCTGAAGCAAGCAGATGCCATTGGACTACACTGGCACGTGATATGGTCAAATGGAAATGTTCCAGGTGCCCACTCAAGCAAATTGATGAATAACAGGATGTCAAGTGATCAAGTGGATCTTATTGACTAGATACATTATGGACTGAAGACACAGAAAAGAGAAAATATTACTATCCACACATGTGGTTTCAGCTGATCAATAGTACAATGGATAGGGTGGACGACCCAGGTTTGATCCCAGCATCCCAGATGATACCCAACCATTGCCAGGAGTTATTCCTGAGTGCAGAGCCAGGAATAACCCCTGGGCATCTCTGCGAGTGACCCTAAAAGCCCCCCTGGGACAAAAGTTTTAAAAAGACATGCAGTTTTCATCCAGAGCAATAGTACAGCTGGTAGGATGAGTAGCCCATGTTTGATCCCTGGCATCCTAATGGTCCCCCAAGCACACCCAGTGATGCCCAAGGGTTACTCCTGGCTCTGCAGTCAGGAATAACTCCTGGGCATTGCTGGATATTAACCCCCCCAAATAAATAATTTTTTAAAAAAGACAAGTTGTTTAATGACATTTTTAAGGGTATGGGTTATGGCTGATATTTACTTGCTGAATCTCTGAGTGCAAAACTGGATGCTTCACTGTAGTACAAATGTTTCTCAACTCCAATTAGGAACTAGTCAACTAACTTCTCTTAGCTTGGTATGAAACAAAATAACTACTAAGTGGTTCAAAGCAAAGTTCTAGAGACAAACAGACTCAAATTAAGGGTCTTTGTGGTTTTCTCACTTTCTACCTGTGTCATTCTAGGATATGTGCAGTGTGAGTTGGAGTAGTTTACTGACTTTTTCTGAGCCTGCATCTCCTTTTCTATAAAATGAAAATAGTTTATAGATTTGTTAGCACAGATTAAATTGTGTAAATATATGCAAAATACCCAACACACTCCAATTTCACCAAATACCATTTATAAATATTAAAGATTCTAGCAGCATTTTCTGACCTTTTTTCAAATTCAAAATAAATCCTTCAAAAAAAACACTAAACCTGGAGCCATAGCACAAGGTAGGGCATTTGTCTGGCACGTGACTGATCCTGGTTCAATCCCCAGCATCCCATACAATCCCTCAAGCAACACCAGAAGTAATTTCTGAGTGTAGAGCCAGGAGTAACTCCTGAGCATAGTCAGTGTTACCAAAGAGAGAGAGAGAGAGAAAGAGAGAGAGAGAGAGAAAGAGAGAGAACCCACCTCTGGAATGAATTCAAAGCCTTTGGAGTTTAAAAATTGAAGGCCATGAGATTAATAGACAGTTAATACTTGAGTTCAGGCATGGCTAGAAGTTCATGTCTACTAGTATCTGGTTAAGAAATACCATCATGTTCAAATTAAGGGTCAAATATAACAGAGCTTTCAGCCTTTTTATATTCGCAAACCAGGTATAAAAACTGAATAAGGCAGATTTTAAATTAAAAATTTTTTCACATCTGCTGGTGATTAGTGCTTACTCCTGGTTCTATACTCAGAGACTCCTGGTAGAGCTCTGGGGACCAAATGCAATGCAGGGGATCAAACCAGGTAAGGCATTACCCTTAATTGTAAGGCCTTAATTCCTGCATTATCATTCTGGTCCACAGCTGAGGTAGAATATCAGGGTCTATAAAACTCAGAATCAATTCGGCTTACCTAACCCTCACAATACATAAGCCATAAGTTTTATTGCCATTTATACACTTGATCAATTCTACTGAAGACCCTAGTCTCATAGACCTGTTCTTGTGTTCTTATTCTTTAGAAGAATACCAATTCTTATACTAATAATCCTTTTAGCACTCATGTTACAACTCTAGTGCTGTAACGCCGTGTTACAGCTTGAGTTTACAGCACAAGGGTTTTGAAGGTTTCAGGGCTTCATAGCTACAATCACGAAGACACAGACCAAGAGGCACTTGAGTCTTGTGTTCATGATCCCTGCACAGGGAGCGCAATTACATAGACTAAAAGGGTTCAGATAAGATCCCATTTAGGTCAGTTTCTGCAAATAAGTTTTCCAGACTCCAATTTTGATTGGTTAATTGTTGTCAAGCAGTGAAAGACTGAATTTTCAGTCCTGGATGATCTTTCACTTGCTTGTTTAATTTCCCTTTTCTGTGCATCTGAGCATACTAGAACAATTTGGAGTGCCCAGAAGTGCCTGTAAATCCACCTTTAACATCATCCAGATTCTTCCCTACCCCTGACGTGGAAAAACTTCCTTTATGTCTGTCTTTCTATATAATTTTTTAAGTACTAGGCCTTGTCTGTCTCAATCCCTTTCATTTAATATTCACAGTGTTTACATTAGATGTATAAACACAGTATACATACCCCCTCCGTCTTCCCTCCCCCACCTCGCCTCCCAAACTTTGTTTTCAGGACTACAAGAACCCAGAGAGGTTTATCAACTTGCCCAGAGGTCCCAGAGCTGTTCATCAAACAGTTGGTGGGAACTCTTAGTCTTGTGGCTGTCTCTCCACTACCATGCTCCTCAAAATTGTATTACACATAAAAATCACTGGGAAATCTGGTTAAGTCTAGAGGGGCAAAGACTGTTGCATGTTTAACAAGCTCCTAAGAGTCAGATCCTCTAGAAGTCCTTAGAATATTCCTCATAACTCCCTCATAACTACTCAGACATTTCCTTAAGTTCCCCAGCTGTAATTTATTCATTCCTTTCCCCCTCCCCACCACCAGCACCACACACAGTAGGCTATGAATTCCATAACAGTAGGAGTTTTTTTTTGTTTGTTTTGGGGGTTACACCTGGCGACAGGGCATATTTCTGGCTCTGTGCTTTGGGACTGTTTCTGGTGGGACTTGGGGAACATATGGGGTCCAAGGTCAGCCACATAGAAAGAACTTTACCTGTTATACTACCTCTCTAGCTCAAGAGCAGGAAATTTTTGTTTGAAGCTTTGACCTGGACACACAATAATATGTAACAGAAAGAAACTTAAATGTTTAAAGTGCTATGGAAAAGCAACTTTTTCTTATCCCAAAGTCATAATCTGAATATATGAAGACTGATTAGTTATTGAAAAAGAATAGTTTATCACATATCTTTGCGGTCTTGAGTCATATTATGATACCGAGTTTTAAGTGCCAAGTCTCAAAAGAATATAACAAAAGAAGACCTGTGGGATAGGCTAGTTTAGACCTGTGCCTGTAGAACTATACTTAGATTCCAGCAGAATACAATAGCATTTGTGAACCATAAGAATGTGTTTTTGTGAAGAAATTCTAAGTGTGAGGCATAGAAGTGTAGAACAGAGTAATTAGGCCATACTAACATGAAGCTGGAAGAGTTCACTTCCTCTTTCTCCTGATGATGCCAAAACAATAATCCACAATGGATTGTGGGGTTTCTGTATGTCAAAACTATGCTAAGTACTTGGCACGGGTTATTTACTTTCATCCTCTCTGCAAAATGACTCTGTATTCACCTTATAGGAAAAGATGTAGAAGAACAAATAATTAAACTGTAGGAGATAAAACTGAGATTTGAAGCCAGGCAGCCTGGGTTCAGAGTTGAAGCTTCTGACTACACTGCCTATTGTCTAGAAACTCATGGGAAACAAAACAATTGACTGAAGATGGAATTACTTACCTTGTCTGTCAGTGACCTGTTATCAGCTTCTAAAAGTAAGCCCAAAACAGAAACACATATCATATCAATAAGAGGTTGCCCTTACATGCAAAAAGAAAACATCTGAGATATAACAGAGGAAAAAAGAATAGGATTTTCTGATACAGCAAATGTTCGGTTTATTACCCAGTTTATGGCTAACACCACTGCAAGGTGAATAAAGAGTCAGTTAAGTAATAAATCTCAAAGGTTGTATTACCTTTCACACTTCATACGTTATCTTATGAAACCTACATTGGGCCAAATCTGAGAATATGGTCATCACAAGGGAAGAAATCAGTATTTTGTGAAGTGTTCAACATAAAAAAAATCAAAAAGTCTAAAGGACAAAGGGAATTTTGTTTTTCAAAAGCTTTGAAAAATAGGTGTTTGGCAGTTATAACTAACACATCAGAAAAAGAAGAAATTGAGAAAATGGAAAAGAATGCAATGTAAAATTGAATAGGAAGGAAAAGTAAACTTAATCTCTCTTCTAGATAAGATTTTTAATGTGGAACAGAAAAGTATAAGGGTCAATACTAAAAACACACCCATTGAATCTAAAATAAAAACATACAGTGGGAAGAGTTAGATTTTATGTGTTGATTTTAATCATACTTCATATTTACCTTTGGGTATTTTGAAACCCCAAAATCTGGTTTTGCCATTTCCTTATTACAGCCTCACACTGGCATAAATTTCTAAGATTCAGTTTCTTCAGCTATACAATGTAAGAAAGAAATACTCACTTTCTAGAATTACTCTAAGCTTTACATTAAATGGTGTACTGTGAGATTAATTCCACAGTGTATTGTGAGAGAAAAATCAACATATATACATTGTTTTTTCTTGTTTCTCTTAAAAATAAAATATCTAAAGATTTCTAATCCTATTTTGTTGTTGCTTTTGTTGGCAGAAATGTACCACTGTTCAAGATTAAGGATAATGGGATAATAACATACATATACACAGATGGAAACTATATAAACAAAACAGTATAAGTGCTTGGCATATTACATGGAAACATGATCATATATTAGAAACCATGTAGGTGTGGATATTTAAAAGTCAACTTCAAAGGCTTGAAAGATAATACAAGGGCCGAGGCACTTGCCTTGTATACTAGTATAGGCATGACCCTTTTCAAATCATAGGTATCACATAATCCTGATCACTGTTAAAGGTCACTCCTGAGCACATAGCAAGAAATAGCCTCTGAGCACAACTGGGTGTGACTCAACAGGTTCCCCACCAAAAAGAGAAGTCAACTTCACTCATAATTTTAACTCAGAAATTTTATTCAATCTGCCAAAAGCAGCCATATAATAAATGATGTTTTATGAGGAACTTAGTGTATAGTTTTAGAAAAATAAGTCGTTCAATTCATGTGAATATTCTTTTGTCAATGTCATTTGATTTCAAAATAGTAATCATCAAATTAAAATCACTAAACATATTAAAAGATAATACTTTAGTTACTGGAATTCAATTTGAAATTTATATGCAAAGCTAAGGGAACTCATATTTCTAAGAAGTTATAACAACATACATAATAGTCATTAAGTCAATAAATATAACAAACAAAATTTTGAGAAGTCTTCCCAAAATTTCATCCTCCAGACTTGGTGGGGCAGTTGTGGAAATTAATATCCAGTTTTTACACGTCATATCCACAATGATTCTGTTCCCTAGAGAAAAAAAATAAAAGTATTCTCAAGTAAATGATCTAATAACCTGGATTTTCTAAGTTAAATATTTTGCTGTAAATAAACCATCATGGAATCTTTCTGGGAAGACTCTGTGGTATTTGTGACTAACCATTGAATTAAAATATTTTCTCCAAATGAATTAATACATTTTCACTAATTTTTTGACCATTTATAAGTCATAATTATAGATTTTTCTGTCATATTCTACTTTTTTTTCTGTCAAATTCAGAAGAAACAATCTAGGAACCTATCTTCATGAGCTATCTCTTATCATGTTCTCAGTAATAAGTTTATTTATCTGGAAAAACATTTGCAAATATAAGTTTCTATTCCTTCAACTGTACAGTTGGCATTACCAGTAAACAATAATATGAAAGGAAAGAGGGCAGGTCTTAATACTAAAAAAAAAGTAATAAAGGATAATTTCTATTTCCTTGACCTTTCCTTCAGGTCCTATATCTCAGTTAATAGATATCAAATGTTTGATTTTCTCCATATTTTCAAAAATGTTAAAACAATTTTAACAGATATATTTTTGTCTAGCATGACCCAGAAACAAAACAGCAACAACAAAATGAAAGAAAAATATTATAATTTTCCTAATTTCCAATTACATTCCTCAAAATTAAAAAAAAGATTTTAATGGAATATTATAAGATATGTGATTTACATACTGTTTGAATATTTTATCAAATGAACATAGGGAATTTGAAACCATTCCGACTTAAGAAATATGTATCAAATAAGTCAAATAATTTCTTATCTATATTGTTTTAAATGAGCATCACTCTTTCACAAAATAGCAAGATAGAGGGTTTGATACTATTTCCTACTTTCACTGAAAAACCAGAAAGTAAAGATGAAAATTAAAAAGAGAAGGAAAAAACCAGAGGGTGCTATAGATTTATACAAATGCTATTTGTCTCACTTTTAGCAATCTACTAATTTCTCTAACACTTGCCCTATTCATAAAGGAGGTTGGCTTGCTCTAAGTCACACAATTACCGCCAAACTAAACCCCCTAATATTTATTTTATATTCAACAATACCTTTTGTTTCAATACTGCTTGTTGCTTCAGAAACAAGAAGGGTAATGCAAAGAGACTTCTGTCTTACTACTCAGTCTCAGCCTCCAACTCTTCTTTCATCTGTGGGGGACTTGAAGTCTCTTCAAAAGCAATAAAAGACAGATGGTGGTGGTGGCAGAAAATAAGTAGAAAACAGTTACTCACCTGATTTAATCCCAGGTAGTTGTATGTATCACCAGTCCAGATTTTTCACTTTAGGCCACTCTGCTAGAACAAAGTACATTCAGCACAGGTGGTCTCTTAGCAACATTGGTTCCTGAGTCAAAGCACATTTAAAGGTTTTATTGGATAGTGAAGCAGTGTGTGAAGTAGTAGGCAGGAAGTCTATAAGGGAAAATTCTAAAATTATTCCCCAAGAGGTCAGGAAGGAAATATTGAATAATATTTGGAAAATATACTTTATGTTCCTGGAGCAAGCAGGTGCCCTTGGGCTTTACTTGCATGAGACAGGTCATATGGAGATATTACTGGTGCCCGCTCGAGCAAATCGAAGATGAACGGGAAGACAATGATACAGTGATACTTTAACTTTGATTTATCACAGAATTGTATAGTTAAGAACTGAAAAGTTTAACAGAAAGGTCTAGTTGAATTATAGGATCATCTTAATAAAGCAAATGTTCATTGCACGTTTCAAACAACTCTGGTGGTAGGATGATGGAAGAGATGTGATTTAAGAGTACACACTAGCAATTAGTAGATAAATAAGTCCTAGAGACCTAATGCATTTTATAGTAGTTATCAACAACAAAATCATATTACAAACAGTATACTTGCTAAGAGATTTTATTTTAATAGTTTCCAACACAAGAAGAAATAATAATAATATGACACAATTAGTTCTTAGCTAATGCTGTGCAGGCTACCATGCTGCAAAATAAATGTATCAAATAACTACATCAACTATTTAAACTTTCACATTACATTTGACAATCACTGAGTAGAAATTCCTAAAAATTATTATCAAAGTTGAATCAAACAGCTTTTGGATATTTGGATATATATCCAAAAGCTGTGATAGGCTGGTCTGTGGCGCGCGTTTCATCAATAAATGCTGGATTTTGAGATGACTACAAGAGTATGCTACCCGGACGGCAAAGCCTGGCAAGCTACCCGTGTCGTATTTGATATGCCAAATACCAGTAACAATTATAGACCTCATTCCCATGACCTTATGGAATGGTTTGAGGCTCTTTATGTTCCTGGAGCAAGCAGGTGCCCTTGGGCTCTACTTGCATGAGACAGGTCATATGGAGATGTTTCTGGTGCCCGCTCGAGCAAATCGAAGATGAACGGGAAGACAGTGATAGTGATACAGTGATATATATATGATATATATATATATATATCATATATATTTTATTATACCACCATGGAGCTCTGATGAACTCGTCAGCTCATCAGAACTCCGCCCAAGAGAGAAGCTAATCTCAAGCCTGGCTCGTCAGAGCCCCACCAAGAGTGAAGGCTATTTCAAGCCCAGGTATGCTGGTCTTGGCAACTAAAGTCACCCGGCTTCTGTGAAGATGGAGCTGGGGTCCCCTTTCCCCTACTTCTGTCCTATCCGGGAGGCCCAGTGGACCCACCCACGAACTGCTCCCGACTCTCAGCTGTGAACCAGAGACATAGATACACGGGGCAGAGCTGCTACCAGCCAGTCCCGTTGCTTTCCAGTCACTCAATAGATCAGTAAATGAAAAAACTGAGAGCACCCACACAGCAGAGCCTGGCAAACTACCCATGTCATAGTTCATATGCCGGAAACAGTAACAATAATAGATCTCATTCCCATGACCTGAATGAATGGTTTGAGGCTCTTCATGTTCCTGGAACGAGCAGAGGTCCTTGGTCTATACTAGCACGCGACTGGGACAAATGGAGATGTTACTGGTGCCTGCTCGAGGCAAACTGATGAACAATGGGAAGACAAGTGATACAAGTGACACCACCCAGAGATATACAAAGATATTCATGTTTGATTTCAGTCATAGTGTTCCAGCACCCATCCCTCCATTAACTGGTAAATTTCTTTTACTTGAGTTCTTATTAATTTTACATTAAACAGCATGTTATTTTTATTTATTTGCTTTTTTTGAGTCACACCTAGCGATGCTCAGGGGTTATTTCTGGCTTTGCACTCAGGAATTACTCCTGGCTGTGCCTGGGGGATCATATGGGATGCCAGGGGTTGAACCCAGGTTGGCTGTGTGCAAGGCCAATGCCCTACCTTCTGTACTACTGCTCTGGCCCCAGCATGTTATTGTTTTATTCAAAATGCTTCTGAAAAAAAAATTTTTAAAATGCTTCTTCAAAACAGGAACATGCATGATTCCTGTCTGATTCTAACTCGTTACATTTACTTCAAGATCTCAATCGCTGAATGGAACAAAAATGTTTACTGCTGGAAGTTTATCAATGTACTTAAAATTTATTGTGGATTTAAATTATTTATATCCTAGTACTTTGACTCATAGTGTGCCTAGATTTTACTAATATCTTACTATTGCTTCCCCCTTGGAATGGAAGCAGGAATCTGTAGAGAAAAAAAATTTCAATTTTTTTCTGGATATAAGATGGATCAAAATATAAATTTCAAGCATGTTGGCACATTTATAAAGTGTAATAGAACACATTAAATATGACTCCCCAGACCATGGTCCTGAATGTTGCATCTTAAAATCATAACTGAAATGACATGTTCTTCAATTTCTGATATAGTACATTCTAGACTATTAGGGCCAAAAATATTTCATGCCAAAATTTCAAATGATTACAAAAATATGTCTCTCCCATTTGAATTCCTCATCTTTATTTTCTTGCTCTCCAGAAGGTGCTAAAAAATCAAGTTACTATTATATTATAGCATGATGCTCTGAAAAAAGAATGAGCATGCTCTTACCTATATTTTAAAACTGACCTTCTTTTCCTTAATTCTAAATAGTTCAAATAATGTCAATTAAATTTATCTAATTATTATTTCATTAGTATGCTTTGATATGGCAATTCTATGAGCTGGAGTTTTTCTAAAGAACGAGTCACAAGGGTTTATTTATAAAAACATTAATTTCTATATTGCATAGAAGAATAAATAATTTAAAGTAGCCTAAGCAATCAAAAGGAAAAATAACTTATTTGGCCAATTAAGATAGATTTCAAAGAATAATATGAATAAATATTAAGAATACTGAATTTAAGAAGCAGATTATAAAACAAGAATAATTTCATTTTGTTAACAAAAGCAATTTAATTCATGGCTTCATTAATTAACTAGTTCAGTTATAATTCAGTGGAATTCATAGAGAGAGATTGAAAGGGTATAAAGTTGTAATATTTGGTCTCTTTGTTGGATAATATGTTTATGGGTGGGGTTTGTTTTAGTTTTTGGAGGTTGATTTACTGATAATAAATACAAAAAACTACAAGCACCTGCACGCCAGAGTCTGGCAAGCTACCTGTATCATATTTGATATGCCAAAAACAGTAACAATAATAGACCTCATTTCCATTACCTGAATGGTTTGAGGCTCTTCATGTTACTGGAGTGAGCAGAGGCCCTTGGGCTATACTAGCACACAACAGGGACAAATGGAGATGCTACTGGCACAGCTCAAGCAAATCAATGAACAATGGGAAGAAAAGTGATACAAGTGATACAAGTGATTATTTATTGACTGGTTAGTGACATCAAAAAGTTAGGAAAATGGAAATGGAAAACAGCAGTAACCCATGATCTTGGCGGAATTGAGCTTTATTTTATTCTCTGAGCGTCATCCTGTGATTAATCTGTAAATTCTTGCCTCTCAAATCTTTACAACCTTTTTTTTTACATAAAACTGTTTCTCAAATCAACTCTGTTTCCTGAGACCATAAGAAGAGTTTTTTTTCCAGACCTGCAGAGATAGTGAATGGAGGATGGAATTTTTCTTTTCTGCAGACACTCCTCATTCAATATCCAGCACTGTATATGACTAATCCTTCAAGCACTGTCACGGGAGGTCCGACAGTACAGAGCCAAGAGTATCCTGAGTAGTGCCTCTTTCACCATATGTGGTCCAACATCCACTACCCCTAAAAAAAAAAAGATTATTCTTCTTCTCCAAAGACTGACCCTTGGCAAAGAGAAAAGAAAACAAAGTTCCCTTTATTATACAAAGTCATCGCTAATACTAAGACATCACCCTTTTCTCAATTTCTCTCAACCTCTCCTAATTCCCCTCATTAGGTGTGAATTCTTGGTCAAGACAAAAACATAACATACTTTTTTGAAAGTATTTTTCAATCAAAAGAAAAACACTTTTCATTGACTCAGGTCTGAAATGCATGAGTCACATTTCAAAAAATATTTTCCTTTCTGACAAGAATTTGCTAATTCTATTCAATCAGTATCTAATGGTCAAGAAAATACTGACACAAGTTCCCTAGAGATCCACGTTAAAAAAATGAGACGATTATGGAATCTGTTCATTTTTTACTTGATAGTTCACTCATGTAAAATGATAATTACCATTTACTGAGGGTCTAGGATGTGGTGGTCCACGATTATTCAATCTTGGGAGCAGGAGAAAGTACATAAGGCTACTCAGTATGTCCTGCTGGAACCTGATACTATTAACTCATGGCTTCAGTCTGCAGATCTCGGTATATGAATTTCCAAATAAAAGCTATTTTTGGGGAAATTGTTATATTCAATATTGACTGCATTTAACAAGGACTATCCATCTATCATTAATAATGACTACCTGACCTTTTGCTCTTTGATATCTATGACCCCTCATCCTTTTGTGTCCTTTATATCTATAAGAACTACTGGTTGAATAATGGGGCAAATAGTCTCATAGATAACCTTCTGGATGTGAGAACAATAAATCTGACAGTATATATTTACAATGACCGATTGCTAATTTACTCATATACTATCCTGCTGTTTGTAAATGGAACACTTATAGATTACAACTGTAGCTCACTATCAATGAGATTGGCTGAAAATACCTTTTTTTTTTTTTTTTTTTTTTTTTGTTTTTGGGTCACACCCGGCAATGCTCAGGGGTTTCTCCTGGCTCTGCACTCAGGAATTACTCCCTGGCGGTGCACGGGGACCATATGCGATGCTGGGGATCAAACCCTGGCCAGCATGGGCCGGCTGCGTGCAAGGGAAACGCCCTACCTGCTGGGCTATTGCTCCTGCCCCCTGAAAATACCTTTTATCTATTCTTTTTTCCCTTTTTATTGAAACCGTGATTTACAAAGTAAAAAAGGTTTTCATAATACAGTTGATAGAAAGATTCATACTTCAACACTACTACCACCACAAGTGTGTTTCCACCATCAAAGACCCTTATTTCTCACCCACCCCAATCCCCATGCCTGCTCCCTAAGCTGGCACTAATTACATTGACCGTTAAAGCACATACATGGCAATATTATTGATAAATCCATTTTTTACCTTCTGGTTGGTCATGGAAGAATCTGGCCAAATTCTGTTGAATTTGAATTTACTTTCTGAGCTTCTAGAATGTGGTTGATTTCTACTAGTTTGATGTACCACACGAACGCAAAGCGGCTGCACACCTCAGGTAGAGCCAGATGGCAGTTCTGCCCCATGTGTCTGTGTCTCTGCATCATGGCCAACAACCTGAAAGCAGTTTGTGGGTGAGTCCACCAGGCCTTTGAGATGGGACAGGGGGATGGAAAAGGGACCCCAGCTTCATCTCCATGGAAATCTGGTGACTTTAGCTGCTGAGGCCTGCATACTTGGGCTTGAAATCAGCTTCTCTCTTGGGTGGAGCTCTGATGAGCTGTGGAGTCTGGATGTTGAAAATGGCTGTGATTATGGTGAGCGAGTTTCCATTTTCCACCTTTTTGGACTTCCCCTCTCGTCAGAACTCCACCCAGCAGACCAGCCCATCACAGCCCGGCTCACGCGGCCGCAAGGGGCAGCGCGGTTCATCAATAAATGCTTTATTTGGAGGTGCTTAATAGAGTTTGCCTCCCGCTCGGCAAGCCTGGCAAGCTTCTTGTGTTGTATTTGATATGCCAAATTCCAGAAACAATTACATTAGGTCATTCCCATGACCTAATATAATGGTTTGAGGCTCTTTATGTTCCTGTAGCAAGCCGATGTCCCTGGCTCTACTGGCATGAGACAGGACATATGGAGATATTACTGGTGCCCACTCTAGCAAATAGATGATCAACGGGAAGATCGTGATCGTGATTGAGTTTCCTCTGACTTCTTCCAAGGCCCTACTGGATGGCGGGCCTGGACCAGAACCCATCCTCCCTCCTGGGTGTCTCATGGTCAGCTGAGCAAGGGGAGAGCCAGATGGCAGCTTTCCCTGTGTGTCTGTCTCTGCATCATGGCCGACAGTCTGAAAGCAGTTTGTGGGAAGTCCACCAGGCCTGTGTGTCTGTGTCTCTCCCTTTTATCTATTCTTATTAACTTTTATTATCTATAATTTTGCTCTTATATGACATTACTGCTTTGTTTTCAAATCACTAATCACCTACTGATGGACAAATTTCTGACCCTGACCTTGATACTAGGTGAACAGAAAACAAGAAAAAATTTTAGGACATGGTGGTTTAGAAATGCTCTGGCAACCTAGAACTGAGCATTAAATAGAGGCAAAAGATACACATGACAACCCTTTAAAAGTATGTTCTGTAATTCATAGTCTTGAGGGGAAGGAAAAGAGAAAGAGAGAGAAATGGAAAAGAAACCAAGAACCTGCCATGGAGCAGGGTTGGGGGGAGGGAGGGAACCGGGACGTTGGTGGTGGGAGATGGGCACTGGTGGCGGGATGGGTGCTGCAACACTGTTTGACCAAAACCCAAATATGAACTTTTTAATTGTATATCTTTGTAATTTTAAAAATAAAAAAAAATTAAAAAAAAAAAAAGAAATGCTCTGGCAACAGAGTGATGAAGTTTGACTTAAATCTACTTATTCTGGACAAGATACATTAACTCTTGGTACCTTAGGACTTCAATGAAATTGGAATTATAGGGTCCCAGATAGTATAATAGTATAATAGGTAGGGTGCTTGCCTAGCATGTGGTCAACACTGGATCTATATTCACATTGCATATAATCTCCAGAGCACTGCCAGGAAAGATCCATGAATACAGAGTCAGGAATATGCCGAGAACTACTAGATATAACCCCAAAAATTAAAAAAAGGAATATTAATAGCATCTAGTTCTTGGGAAACTATGAGAATTAAATGAGATATTGTTAATCCTACCTGTGTAGTATTTGATATGCGGAAAACCAGTAACAATTATAGACCTCATTCCCATGACCTGATGGAATGGTTTGAGGCTCTTCGTGTTCCTGTAGCGAGCAGATGCCCTTGGGCTACACTAGCATGTGACAGGACATATGGAGATGTTACTGGTGCCAGCTCGAGCAAATTGATGGACAACAGGAAGACAAGTGGTACAAGTGATCAAGTAAACATTTAAAAAATGATGACTAGTATTATTAAGTGCAGTCTAGATGCAACTTCATAAATGGTATGTCCTGAAATCATTCTTCTCAAGAGCTCTTTATTCATAAATTTTGCAAAATTGTCCAACTCCTATTCTTTCCTTGAGTTCTGATGTTTCCCTCTGTGATAAACCCTAACTCCCCGGGCCCAACTGAATATATGAATTTTGCTAACATTATCTACACTTTATTATCTATACTTTATCATAGCCATTTGTTTGCATAAACTACTCATAGGCAATAGTTACACTCCTAGAAAATGTAACTAGTCTTATTCATCATGGATTCCAGAAACCTCATGATATCTGACACTAATTATTTTATAATTATATTATTATTTTCAACAAGTGTTGACTTAATAATTGCAAGTAAAGTAGAAGTAAGTTGGATGTCGGAGTTGTTAAAATAGCAATTACCCAAAAAAGTACATATATTTATCTCTTTTGCCATTTTTAAAAATTTTTTATTTTTACAATTACAAAGATATACAATTAAAAGTTTATATTTGGGTTTTGCTCATACAGTGTTCCAGCACCCATCCCTCCACCAGTGCCCATCTCCTACCACCAACATCCCCGATTCCTTCCCCCCTTCCCCAGCCCTCCTCCATGGCAGATTCTTTATTTCTTCCCTCTTTCTCTTTTCCTTCCCTTCCAGACTATGGATTACAGAGCATACATTAAAGGGTTGTCATGTGTATCTTTTTGTCTCTATTTAATGCTCAGTTCTAGGTTGGCATTAGTACTTTCAACAATTGTTAGCACACTGTTCCATTTTTCTGTCTTACCTAGCCTCTGACTCCCACACGTTTGTGATAAGTTCCACCTTTGACAAGACCTCCTGATATATGTTTCACTTGACCTTGGATATTGGTATCATAATATGTACATATATATTTATGTTATGCAAATAACATAAATATCCAGGACTATATCAGGCACTGGTAAAACTTTTACAAGAAGAACACAAACAACCCCATCAAAAAAATGGGGAGAAGAAATGAACAGAAACTTCAGCAAGGAAGAAATTCGAATGGCCAAAAAACATATGAAAAACTGCTCATCATCACTAATCATCAGAGAGTGCAAATCAAAACAACAATAAAGATACCACTTTACACCACAGAGACTGGCACTTATTCAAAAGAGCAAGAACAACAAGTGCTGTATCTGTCTCTCTCCTTCTGGCTAATTTCACTCCAACATAATCTTCTCCATGTCCATCCATTTATAAGCAAATTTTATATTCAGTTTTCCTGACAGCTGCATAGCATTCCATTGTGTAGATGTACCAAAGCTTTTTATCCAGTCATCGATTTTTCGGGCACTCTGGTTTGCTTCCAGATTCTGGCTATTGTGAATAATGCTGCTATGAACAGTTATGTCAGCACTTCAAGGTCACATATGGAGGACGACCAGGAGATCTACTTGGTTTCAAAACTCCTACCTTAGCCATTGCAGAATCTGGGATGGGCAAAAGGTCAAGAGCCCAGCATGCTCTCTGCCAGTCAATAAACAAGAGTGGTACAGCAGAATCAGAAAGACAGCCACTTCCCTGCTGATTGATCTACTACAGCGAAGAAAGATGAGCACTCAGAAGCATGAGTTAAAACCTTATATGTTTTAGAGACGGGAGCACTGTAAGAAAGGCAGCACACAGACATCTCTTCAACCTTGCTATTGCATGGTTGAAGAGACAGGAGTGGGACTGAGACTGTTTGCAGGCTTTTGTTTTTATCTGAAAAACACAGATATTCAAGGCAGTGCCTTCCCTGGGGTGGAGTTGGGGCAGAGAAGCATGGAGAAGTTCTAAACCTCTTTTGTATTCTGAAA
>JAJIBD010031896.1:0-33847 GCA_021461705.1 Cryptotis parvus | reverse complement strand
TTTGCATTAAAAGTACAGTGTTTATAAAAGAAAATAAGATGTATTACCTTTGGAATGAAGTAATGATTTTTTTTCATCTAAAAATTTGCAATTGTTCTAGGGGACAGAGTGATCGCACAAGGGCTAAGGCACTTTATTTGCTTGCATGTTACCCCAGTTTGACCCTGGCCCCAGATAATACATAAGCATCACTGAGTACAGCCCTGAAGGCCTCAGAGCATCAAGCTGGGAATCCTCAGCCCTGTATAACCAATGCAGTGTCACATTCTCAGGCCTTCACATGAATCCTGGTTTGCTCTCCAAGAATCTGTGGGAAGGGTCCCAGGGCCACCAGGACACTATTTCAAGACCCCAAATAAAGAACTAAATAGATTAAGGTTACAATTGTGGAGAAATAGGGGTAAAGGTACTTTTTGTGCACATGCAAAACCCCAGTTTGGTTTCTGGCACCACACATAGTCCCTCAAGCACTGACAGGAATAATTCCTGAGCAGAGAATCAGGAGCAAGCCCTGAGCACTGCTTTAGTGTGGCCTCACACCCTGACCCACATGCATTATTTTTTAAGAAAAGAAAATTAATCCTGAATATATATATATATATATATATATATAGTAGTCAAGGTTTGGGGGTTTTATTTTTATAGCAATAAATATGTTCCGTGGATTGCAAAAGTTTTTCTTTATTTTACAAGACTTTGAACATGCCATTCATCTGTAGGACAGAAAAAAATGTTTTCTGGGGGTTCCTTTGGTATGTCCCAAGGCTCCTCTTTCAGCATCCATTATTTCCCTGTTTTCATTTTAGATCAAGGCTAATTCCTTTCACTTTTTCCAGTTTAGTGTTCAGCTACACTCTGGGACAGATTTTCTGCCTACAGTAAGAAACACATGGTCTGGGTTTTATCATCAAAAAATCTTTATGTGATGGGGGGTGTCTTTGAGGAGCCAGTGGGTTCCCTGGCTGTTTTCTTGTCTGCAAACACCCTGGTCATCTTCCAGAACCAAATCCTGGGAGCTAAATGTACACCATACTTAGGAATGTGTTGAGTGACCAGTGACTCATGAGACTATCACACAAGTGGTAATGAAGATGTCATTTTCCTTCTGAAATGACCTGTCACAATATGGTTATGAGCAGCGTGTTCCTACTTTCCTTTAACCCAGTAAATAGTTGCTGTCTTATTCTCTGAAAACTATTTTTTGTCAGTTTGAAAGAACTGAGCGTGAACAAGTGCTGGATGCAATTATGGCATATTGTATCTCGCCGGAGATAAAATAACGTCCCAGTAGATTTTACTTCATCTTTCAAACACACACAATAATTTAAATTCCTAACTAGAACACACTTGAATTTTCTTATGTTTAATCATTAAAAAGGCAAAACTTAATTTCATCAAGTGCAATCAAAGAATTTTCATAGTAGCAATTAAAAAATGAAAGTAGAATTTCAATGACATAGAATTGAACAGCTGCTGTGTTATATTTGTAATCGTCATTCAAATGGAATTTTTCTTTAATTTTTTTAAATATCAATAGTTGGAAGGAGATTTTATTAATCCCAGAACCTCCTTAAAAGTACTCTGGTATATTTTGAAATGCATTTTAAGTGTTATTCCAAAGTCAATAACCTAATAATAGTCAATATCATGCATAGAACAAGTTGGTCACTGCACTTTATGTATCATAATTTATCAAAGGTAAACAAGCACCTGACGATTCCAATTGGATTACAAACAAGTTAAAAATACTTTTTAATTCTATTTAAAATATAATTTAATACCCCCAAAAAAGTGAGTAATCTTTTTGTACTTCTATCAGATACCGAAGGTAAAACTCGCTGGAGAAGGCGTAATTGGTTAGCTTGCTTTGGCAAGAGGGGACTTAGAACCTACTGAGATGTTTAACTAAGGAAACCCAAACCTATTTTCCTCGGTTTGTTATTCTTTCAGACTCCATGTGTGGCATTCACAATAAGAGAAAGTGAAGCCACACATGAAGTTCAGGGCCCTTCTTATTCCTTCCTATTTCACATCAAGGAAAAGGGCTATTTTTGTGATACCCAGACTTGCCCACGCTGTTATGTGTAAGAGCGAAGCTGGGACACATGAAGCTGATATATAATTAGTTAAATGGTATATTTTTCACTCCATGCACAAACATGTTCTGTCAGATTTCTGTCCCTGACTTTCAGGTACAGAAACCAAGGAAAAACCAGTGTCCTAAGAAAACCTTTAAATACTTCTTAAAACTACTAAGTTGATTATTTTGTAATCTTAAAATAATCCCTTTCCTATTCTTTTGCCTGAAAAATAAAAATTTAGATATCTGGTGGCGAGTTCTATCATTTCTGAAGTCTCCTATTTTAATTCATCACTTTTCTATTAGATCTCTTTTGTTTACTTAATCTCATCCTATTTAAAATCTAAAGGCTGTTTTTGACCTCAGAATTTGAATGTCTTTAGAGGCCTTTTATTTTTTGGTATTTTTTAAGAGGGAGAATGGCGTTGATAGGTTAACAGGAGGGGAGACTCTCCTGGGACGTATCTATTCTGACTGCAGGCAGGATTGTGCATCAGGTGCCTTAAATAGTAAATCAGATTTTGGACCAAGATTCCCATCTACCATTTTAACAAATTAGAATTAACTGAGTACTAAGGTAATTGTTTTTGGCTAGTAGAATATAGTTCACCAAGATTGAGCAGACAACACATACATTTTTTGTTCAGTATGAAACCCAGTTGACTGTTAGGGCTTAGTTTATCAAGTCACTGGAAAGATTTGTTGATAGTAACTTTAAAAAAAGAAAAAGCAGAGAGACCCCCTACATTGATTTTCTAAAATAGTCAATGTGCCCAAAGGAAGTCAAGTGCTGGATGATAGCCAGTGTATTTCATTTTGCCTTCCATCCTCACAGGGTTTCTTGTGAAGCTTAATGAGACAGTGTAAATCATGCTTTGTAAACAGTAGAGGAATATCCACATGTAAAGCGTTATTATTATTACTAAATTATAGGTTGCATTATATGGAGGAAAACTGTACTCGAAGAATCATTTTTGTGGTATAGCAACATTTTATAGCTTATGTGCAAAGTTCTCTATGCACACACATGTGTGCACACACATATCTCTACACAATTACAACAAGGATGTGTCATTATAAGGAAGCAATGTAACTTTGCCCAAATTATCAGCCTAGAATAAGATGCACAAACATTTGGAAATTATGTGAGTTTTTCAAACAAATGACATTTTAGTGGTGGGGAAAACTATAATAACGCACTATTTACTAATACTTTTTTAGAGTCAAAGAGACAGTACAGCGGGTAGAACATTTACCTTGCATATGGCAGACCCAAGTTAGGTATCCAGCACCCTATATGGTCCACTGAACCCACCCAGAGGGATCTCTGAGTACAGAGCCAGGGGTAATCTCTCTGAGCACTGCTGGGTGTGGCCAAACCATAAACAAACAAACACCCTTCCATACATTTAAAAAAATTCAGCCTCTACATTTACAGTCACTTAATGATAATATGATGATTACCAGGAAATGACATTACAACAGCATGGAAACAAATTTCCTTACCTTGGGCATCTTTTACAACTGTATTATTCACCATGCACAAACAAAATAAACTCATTGCTTTGCCTTGGAGACTACTACCAATAACAGCTTTCTCCAGTGAAATGTCTTCATCAAGCCTGTTGGAATCATGCAAGGGCATTCAATAGATAGTTTAAAGAGCATCTCCCCAAGATTCACTGTATTACTTAGATTAGGAAGTGAGCAATAGTGGTCTTGAGATGCAGTTTTTCTTTTATACGTCTCAGATTGTCTTTATATTGAATTGGTGGTCTAGATGCACATTTATTGTCAAAGGGTATGTTCCTACAAAAATCACGCTAGGTGCTTAGGGTTATTTGGCTACTGAAATATAGATAATCCAAACTGAGCCAAACTATAATGGTAAAATACATACTGAATTTGAAAGACAGTATAAAAACTTATACATTGTCTCAATTTTATATTGGTTACATATTGAAATTATATGTTTAATTCACATATTAACCTATTTATATAATAGGTTTAATGCATTAGACAGAGTGTATAATTACAATTAATTTCATCTTTTCCTCTTATACATGGTTACTAGGACACTGAATTACATATGTGGGTCACATTAAAAAATATTTTCGGAGAACAAAGGAAAGTGTCTGCCATAGAGACAGTCAGGGATGGAGGGGTGGTTTCGGGAGAGAAACCCAGTTGACTATTAAGGCTTAGTTGTTGGTGGGAAATATACACTGGTAAAAGATGAGTATTGGAACATTGTATGACATAAATCTGATTTCAGAAGCTTTGTAACTGTGAATCACATGGTGAGTCTATATAAAAACAAAATATTTTTAAAAATTGAAATATTTTCAGTATTCATTATTAACTACTTTTGATTGAAGGCTTAGGTTTAGGCCAAGTTCTGTTTGCTCATAGACAAAGTCACAGTTAGTCTATATAGAAAGCTAGTACTGAATAATAGTGGTTAAGCTTATAGTACCTAAAGTGGGCACATCTAGCTGGTCCTAGCTTGTTACACAAGCAATATAAAGTTTGCGTATTTTGAGATGACGTCTATGTCTGACCTTTCCTAAAGCAGTCTCTCCCATACTTGACTCTGATATGACTCTCAGCCAAAACTGTTTAACCATAGACTCATACCATCAAAGAGCAACCTTCTGATCTTGCAGCTAAAATGCAACTCAGCATAGGTTTTGGTAACTGAAATTGCCAAGCCTAGTCCTTGGAGATTTACGATTCCTGTTGGTATTCATAAAAGGCCCTCTTGTTTGTCAAATATAGGATGTGATATTTGCTTTCCTATCTGCTCAACATCACCTTTCTTCAAATAATGCTCATCACCATTAGGATATTCTGTGGCTGGTATGTCACATAAGTGGGGACAAAAAACTTGCCAATATGTTATCAATGTCTTGAGCTTCAAAATACATGTTTGGATTTTTCACCAGAGTGAAAATTTGTGTCTAATCACCTCCTTTCCACCTCCCTTTTGATGAAAATCATCAAAATGTAAGATGAAAGGACCTAATGGGTTGTCTGAATGTTTTCACCAGCCCTGTTGGAAATGATTGAGGCATTGGCTCTTCCGCATTTCCTCTGAAAGCAATTCCATAGGTTGGTGTCAACTTACAGCTTAGTAATGGACTAATACACATTATCCTGTATGCAACTCTAAATTATAGGCTGCCAGCTGTGATTCTGGAAGTTTGGAATAGGTTCTTTCCCAAGATTCTAAACAGAAATGGCTTTGAATGTTGCGGGCATGAGTCTGTCTAACCCTTCTAAAGTGGCATGAATATAGCAACATTTCTATTGATTTTTAACATTCAGTTCTGAAGAAAATAGAAAATAGCCAAAATTTGACAAGCACTTTACACAATGATCTCATCCTTCATAGATGCAGAATAAGAGCTCTGTTCGCTATGACATGTGTGCTTCAACTTGCAACAAATATTCCTTTTTTTGTGTGTATGTTTTGTTATTTGAGGTGGAATTCCCTTTTACTGGGCTTAAAATAATGATTTAAATATACTTTTGTCGTCTTTAGTTTTCATTCACTTAAACATTTTTGGCTCCAAACTCCTAAAAGAAGAGTAAAAATTTCCAGTAAAGTTAATTTTTAACCTGATGAATAAATGAAAGAACCCAAACTTTAAACAAGGAGCACATATTTAATTGTCAAAATAAATGTCTAGGGTTGGCAAAGGTACCAGTGAGGAGGCTCTCTCTGTCATTGCTACAGGAGCTAAAATTGTCACAATATTGCTGAAAGGCAGCTTGGCAGCCTTATAAGTTATTTAACAATGTACAGCCTAAGAAATTTCTTTCTAGGAATTACTCCTGTGGGAGATAATTAAGAATAAAAGCAGACTTCACTAAACTTCAGTAGTTCTCATTGTAGTAGACTGTTTAAAATGCTGATAATAGATGAAGGACATATGGGTCCTCTTTCTGCAATTTAGTGCAGCCTTCCTACCAGTGTTCTGGGAAGCCCAGGGACTACACACAGCAATACTAGGTTAAGCGGGTCAGATGGTTCCGTGCTCAGGTTTATCGACATGACACCGCTTAGTCCGAGTGTCACTGGAGGCTATCCGAAGTGCTTGGGGCCCTCCAGAGTGATACTTGGAATTGCTGGGGTGGGGGGTTGGGAGCTTTATATGGTGCCATATTGAAGGTAGTTCCTTGCACATGTAAGTTATGTGCCCCTGACCCATAAGCTGCTTATTTAAAATGATTTCCCAGTACAAGGTTTTCTTTTGTTTTTAAAAAAGTTAACTCTTGGATAAGCACAGAGGATAGCCATCCGTATTTAAGACTGTCCAAAGAGCAAAACTCATGCCAACTACTTTTTTATTTCCCCAAATGTGGTTCATTCTAGTTATTTGTTGACTTCACCAAACCACCACATAGTTTCACACAACCAGGATGGAGAGCAGTGGCGTCTGTGCTAGAGAACCCAAAGCCTGAAATAGCAGGAGGGCTCTGTTGTGGGGTGGGGGAAGCCTGTGCCCTGCCCAGCCGTGTTTGGCTTGGTCTGAGCAGTGTGCTAGCAGGCCCTTCATTGTGGGAGTAAACAGCCAGCACAAATAAAATAGAGGGTATAACTCAGGGGGAAAAACACATTTGTTTCCTTTCATTGGAAATTTGCCTTGCCTTGCCTCCTCTCTAGCGGACATTTGTTTAAAGAGATTTCCCACATAGTATGCCTTGATAGCCTCGTTCAACTAATGCTTTATTTATTTGCTTTTTACTTTTTATTACTGCCACTGCTAGATTGTGGGGTTTTTTTTCTTCTAATTTTATTGTTGGGAGGGGCACCCCAGTGATGCTCAGGGCTTACTCCTGACTTCGAGCTCATGGATCCTCCTGATGAAGTTTGGAGGAACCATAAAACCTGGGGCAAACACTAGTAAGGCCCTACCCACTGTACTCCTTTCCAAGACTCAACTGATGCTAGACAAAAACTATTATTCATCATTTCTAAACACAGCAAACTATCTCCAGGTATTTTCTCAGTAAGGCTTAGACTAACTAAGCTCTTTTACATACTTCTTTTAAAACCACCTCAGGGCAGGAACACATTTTCTAGAGTGCCACAAATTTTAAGGACTCCGCTGCAGAGGCTGAGAAGCAGGATGCATTCAGAGAGGAAACTGGCCCCAGGTTACGCTGAGGAGGGAGGTGAGCTGCAGCCAGAAAGAGTGGAGGACAATTAGCTTTTTGCCTAAGATCCAGGAAAATGCATCAGAGATAGGGAAGTTGATTTTTCCCTTTCTGCCTGGAAAGAATTAATAGGTATGAATTGAAGGAAATGTCCACCAATTTATTATCTCTGGGGTGATCTCTTGGATGGTTTTCACAATTCAATGCAAGGCCATGTGTAGGCCATGGTAAGGACAGGCTTCAGGGATGAAGCCACCAGGGGCCCAGGGGTTGTGCTTTTGCTGTATGTTCCTTGGCAGTTAGTGAGCTGTATTAAAAAATCAGTTTGGACATCCACCAAAAGGAGGTCATCTTACGCAGACTTCTAGTATGCTTGTGAAGATGAAATACATCAGTCAATGCAGAGGAGGTAGGAGGCTCAATGCTGGGTCACTGCCCCTGTTGTGCTGTCATGGAAACTGGTGCTTGCAGCCTGCCTTCCTTCCCTAAGCTTAGTGGTGTCGATGACCAATTCAACTGTCTTTAGAGACATTACTCTTTTGAAGATGAGCATTTTGCAATTAGATATGAGCTCTTTGGAGCTGTGGAGTATTCAGCATATACAGAAAGATGAGCACATTTTAATTACTCACCCCCTCCTAGGTGGATGACTTGCCTTTTGATTTTTGTTTTAAGCATCTTTTCCTTCTCAAAGTGCCTGTCATAGAGGCAGGCTGGGGAGGGTTGAGGGAATATGGGTACACTGGTGGTGGGAAATATGCACTGGTGGAGGGATGGTGCTGAAACACTGTATGACTGAAACTCAATCAGGAACATTTTTGTAATTGTATATCTCATGGTGGTATAATAAAATTAATTAAAAATAAAGAATCTTTTCCTTCTCTTCCCTTCTGTCATGCCCAGAGTGCCATTTTCTTCAAATGGAGGATCTACTTTTAATCTACCTCCTCCAATCATAACTAACCACATCCTGTTTTCAAATGGCTTAGTTTTGCCTGTTTCTGAGCTTTCTACAGACATAATCATGCAGTATATTATACATGTATATAGTATAATATAATTATGTTACATGTAGCTGTAGTTCATTTACTTTCTAGGTATAAAGTATCCCACTATATGAATATACCAATTTGTTCATTGTACTCCTGATGTTACTTGGTTTTCAATTTTGGGAATTGAATTGAGTACTAATACCTGGCTTTTAAACACTTCCCGAGAAAATGGTGATAGGACAGTATGTAGAATTCATGAATGCTGGAAAGGCAATCCTAATATAAGCAGTCCTTTGAAAAGAGCAGTGACTAAGGGCTGTAAATATCTCAAGCTGATAACTGGTGAGGGTCTTTCAAAATCAGGACACCTTGGGTTCCTACCCTATGAGTTCTTTATGTGGCTATAGCTTGGACTGATTGCTAAAGTGGTTCAAAATAAAAAGTATTGGGGCGTGCTATTATTTCTTGAATTTTGTTTTGTTATTAAATATTGGCATAAAATATATGTTTAAATGTTTTACTAATGATTGTGGTGGCATTAATTGTAAGTACTTTCAATCCGACTTTGCTGATGGTGTCTTAATTTCCAACATATCTGAAAGGTTTTTAAAGGATTTCACTAGCAGTCTTGTAAGTCGCTTGTCAATACATGATGAAAAGGCTTAGTTGTTTATATTTCAATGCTATCGCTTAATGGGCAACACTCTACACCACCACAAATGCTTCTTTCTTCCAGCCTCTGTGTCTCTTTCCCTGACTCAGTCTATCTATCTATCTGTCTATCTGTCTGTCTGTCTCTCTCTCGCTCTGATACTGCGTCTGTCTATCTGTCTCTCTCTCTCACTCTCTCTAAAAAGAAGGTGTCAAAGGTGGAGGGAGGTCTGGTTGCTATGGCTATCTGAAATTTCATGTTTACATTATAAGAGTAAGCTGAAACCCTCACTATTTGGTCTCCACCTGAGTGGCATTCACTTTTAGAAATTACAAGATTGTTATTGGCTATCTCAGGCTGGAGGATGTGGCTGAGAACTGGCAGTTAATTAAAACTAGGACTTGCTTTCAATATCAGAATTATGCAGTCTGTTTTTGTAGGATGTCCCTGAAGTCTTCACTATTCTGCAATGTGTTTTTGATGTAAAAAAAATATTTAAAAAGGAAACAGAACACGGGGCAGCTTGTCCTCATTTACTGTAGAGGTCCTACAATTGACTGGTTGCACTGTGAACTTTTCAGAGTGGGATTCTGCCCCACTGTTCTTTGTCCTTTAATTCTGCAAGCTCTGGGCTGCCATACATTGATGGCCCAAGAGAGCTGATAGTAGAGAATTGGAGCTCTGGCCTCTTTCTGGCAGGAAGACTACCTCATGCAATGCATACTGGGAGCCTTAGAAAAGTTTGTTAAATCAGAGTATTGCTATTTTCTATGACAGGTGAAAAGGTTTTAGCTACTCTTTTAATCATTATAATTATTTTTAAAATAATTGTTTAAAAGTTGTTCCTGGCACATCCTTAATGTAAATACAAAACCTAACTAGATTTTTTCTAGATAAAGGCAAAAGTTCCCATGACTTTCCTTATCAATTATAGATCTTCCCACTAGATTGAATCTTAAACTTTTTCTACTCATGATTCCTTTCACTGTAGAAATCTTTACATGATTCCAGAGATATAGGTCTGTAAAACAGGTATGCAAATCAAACATTCACTGATAATAAATCATAAATAGATAATATGTTTAAAGGACACATACACACACACGCACACACACACGGTAAAGGAAAATGGACATTGATGAAGGGATCTGTGTTGGAACATGGTACACCTGAAACCTAATCACAAATTTTTAGAAATAATAAGCCAGTATTTATTGTAATAAATCAACAAAAATCTGGGACATTTTTTGTATGTAAATAATGAACTCAAAGTAAAAGAATCCAAAAAAGACAACCCATTAAAAATTGTGTCCCAAAACTTCAAATATCTAGAAATAAACTTAACAAAGGATATGAATACTTATACATCAAAAAGTGACTATTGAAAGAAGTTTAAAAAAAATAGACAGGAAATGAAGAAATATTTTATGTTCACGAATTAGAGAAAATTCACATCAGTTTTTATGGGGTGTGTCAAAATGACCATCCTATAAAAGCATTTTTCAAATTCAATGCAATTTTCACAAAAATTCTGTTGGGGCAGCAGAGATAGTAACACAACACAACCAGCTCAGTAAACCCTCAATCATTTTAGTATCATCATTATATGACACAATAATTATTACAAATTAACTTTTATTGGTCTATTTTTTTATAATTCCATTTGCCATTTTGTTGTAACAATAAATATAAAGTAAATTTGTTTGTGCCTGCTAAGGGGTCTGACTTGGGTGGTGGGAGAGAAAAAACTGGGGACACTGATAAAAGAAAGATCAGTTGGTGTTGGAACACTGAATGCCTGAAACAATTACATCATGAACAGGGAGTGGCCCTTTTTGGCTTATGAGTACTCTCTTGGGAGCACCCCAACCCTCCAAATTAATTATTGTATTCTCTATTGGTGAGAATGTTGGTTATGTAACTGCTATTTCAAGCCATAGAAAATGCCATTGTTAAAAAACATGAAATCTTTCAATGATAAGCTTCTAAGAACTTCCACAATGACCAGATGGTGTCCACATAATTTTAATTGAGGACACGAAGTCTTAGAAAGGTGGTATGGATTTATTCTGGATTGTAGGTATAGGCTCTGCTTATGTTTTAGCTTGATCAAATGACTCTAACCCATTGACTTAAAATGTATCACTTCTTGTATCACTTGTTTTCCTGTTGTTCATCGATTTGCTCGAGCAGGTACCAGTAACAGCCAAGGGCATCTGCTTGTTCCAGGGACAGGAAGAGCCTTGGACCATTCCTTCAGGTTATGGGAATGAGTCCATAATTGTGACTGGTTTTTGGCATATCAAATAAAACATGGGTAGCTTGCCAGGCTCTGCCGTGTAGGTGGTATACTCTCAGTAGAAGGCTCTCATCTTGAGCATTTACTGATAAAACTTAAAGGGGAAAAGATCAGGTTTTCTCTTGGGTGGAGCTTTGGGGAAATTTGGAGTCTGGATGTTGAGAATGATTGACCTCATGATGTGTGGGATGCTCTGGCTTCCTGGGATGACGGGTATCAGCTAGAACCTGCCTAGATCTGTATACAGTGAATAAATGTGAAAGATCCTGGGAAGGACCTGATCCTAAAATCCAGTACTATCTAAGACTGTTGCGCAGCTGCAGAGTGGCCACGCGCCAACAGAGCTGTGGGTCTCACGTGGGTCTCTCTTCCAGGGTAGCTGGCATGGAGGTGGAGGAAAGGGTGGAGGGAGCCCAAAACCCCACTCCAAGTCCAGCCAGCATGGCCCCTCCCCACACGTGTGAGTGAACCCTTGGAGCAGTGTTGGTCTTAAAATGAAAATATCTAATTTCCAACTCAGGAGAATGGGTCTTCTAGAAGGACATAATTTATAAGTTTTATAGTTTATCAGAGTATTTGTAGATATAAAGATTTTGTTTGTGGGGACCGCACCTAGGAGCACTTGAGAAAACTAAAACACTGGGATTGAAGCTGAGTCCACCCATATGCAAAAACTTGCATTCCGGCATTTTGAGCCATTTCTATATCCCTATGTTTGTAGGATTTTAAAATATAGGATTGAAGTACAGAAATTCATATTAACTCCCTGTCTGATGAAATTGTAGAGGTGATCCCATCAGCAATAACAACAAAGAAGAATCCAAAGTCATTAATGATTTGAGCAGTTTGGGAGTTTTTGTTAACAACCTGTCAGGTCATTTGTTCTTGTACATTTAAAAAATCATTGCCATAGAAATCAAGAACTTCAACTGAAATCTTTTAGCACATTAATGTGACTCAAAGGGCTAATTCAATATAGAAACATAATATTTTCTATAATTGTAAGAAAATAATCTTGCTTCCAGCAAAGCAAAAATAATATTTGATGCTCATGTGAATTAACATTTTGGCAGCTTAGAAATGCCGATTGGCAAAGCTACGTTTGCACAAAGAACTGCCTTTGAAAAAATATGACAGTTTTTATTTGTGATATGTACACCATTTGAATCTGATGCTTACATTAATGCTAATAAGACACAGGCTTTTAAATTCCTCCTGTTGAGACTCCCACAGCCTTTTCTTTATTGCTACTCATAGATTTATTTTGAACCTGGTAGTGGTAAAGACATAACATCAAATAAAACCCAATACTCAATAACATTTCATTCATAAGTTCAGTCTAGGGTCAACATTGATGCCAGTAAAAGATTTTCTTAGAGCACAACCACAGTCCTCATGCTTTATAGGAGAAAAGAAGATATTTTTGACACGGGTAATTGTCTTTGTTTAAGTGTGCCATTAATAACTCCCCAGTGATTTTAAAACAGGGAAATGACCAGCAAATGCAACTATTTAATTTTCTTCTAGTAGAAAACATGTGTGGACACAGAAAATGACTAATCATGGTAACCTCCGTGATTGGAAAATGTAAAATTATGTTGGAAATTCAGTCAGATTAATAGGATTTCTGTAGTTCGTCTATCACTATCTTCCCGTTCATCTGTTTGCTAGGCGGGCGCCAGTAATTCCCATATGTCCTGTCTCATGCAGTAGAACCCAAAGGCATCACTTGCTACAGGAACATAAAGATCCTCAAACCATTATAGGTCATGGGAATGACCTAATAAAATTTACTGGTATTTTGGCATATCAAATACCAACGAGCCTGCCAGGCTTGCTGTGTGGGGTGGCATACTCTTGTAGTCACCTCTAAATAAAGCATTTATTGATGAACCGCCAGCCGCTAGCAGCCGAGGCTGGGATTAGTTCCTCTAAGGAATATTATTAAGTAGAGGACACACAAATTAAATTAAAGACGGTTTTGTTTTCCTAATTATAAACTTCATACGAAAATCAAGACAAATAGACAATAATGAGCATCAAAAAAAATTTCTTCATAGATATTTAGGAGCAAAACTCTTAAGCATTCCAGTGTTTGAAACTGTGACTGTACATGTCAAATAATGAAACCACTCTCTGAAAGCCAATCGGTAATATATCCACAGATAAAATGGTTTGATATATAGCTTTTTTTCAAAAATAGGTTGTTTTTCGCTAAGTCAGCCATTGATAGAATAAATATAAAGTTGTAAAAGAAAACAGGTAATAGAATGAAACCCTGTAAAATGGAATTTATATTAACAATTTTAAAATCCCAATCTATTTCTTTTTAAAATTTTTTATTATACCACCATGGATATACAGTTATAAAGATGTTCATGATTGAATTTTAGTCATAAAGTGTTCCAGCACCCATCCCTTCGGCAGTGCCCATTTCCCATCACCATTATCCCCTGATTCCCTTCCTCCCTCCCCAGCCTGCCTCTATAGCAGGCACTCCTCTCTCCTCTCTCTCTCTCTCTCTCTCTCTCTCTCTCTCTCTCTCTCTCTTTCTCTCTTCTCTTTTTCCCTTCTCTTACACATTGTGGTTACCAGTCTATCACTATCACTATCTTCGTGGTGATCATATATTTGCTAGAGCGGGCACCAGTAATATCTCCATATGTCCTGTCTCATGCTAGTAGAGCCCAAGGGCATCTGCTCGCTCCAGGAACATAAAGAGCCTCAAACCATTATATTAGGTCATGGGAATGAACTAATGTAATTGTTACTGGTATTTGGCATATCAAATAAAACAAGGCAGCTTGCCAGGCTTGCAATGTAGGTGGCATACCCTTGTAGTCACCTCTAAATATAGCATTTATAGATGAACCACGCAGCCGCAAGCGGCCGCACGAAATGAGCTGTGATAGGCTGTCACTGGGTGGAGTTCTGACGAGAGGAAAGTCCAGATGTGGAAAATGGCGGCCCGATGGAGTGGGGAGTCGTCTGGCTTGTTGTGTGGGCTCTGCTGGTGGGCGGGCCAGGGCTAGAACCTGCCATCCCCGGGCGCCTCGTGAGTGGCTGGGCACAGGGAGAGCAAGTAGCAGCTCTTCCCCATATCTGTAAGTCTCTGGATCACCATACCTGAGCCAGATTTAAAAAAAAAAAAAAACTGCTGCAGGGGTGGAACTTGATGAGACAGGCTGTGATAGGCTGTCGCTGGGTAGAGTTCTGATGAGAGGGAAGTCCGGATGTGGAAAATGGCAGCCCGATAGAGTGGGGGGGCCATCTGGCTTATGCTGCTCTGCTGGGATGGCGGGCCAGGGCCAGAACCCGCATCCCTCCCCTGGTGCCTCATGAGCGGCTGGGCACAGGGAGAGCAAGCAGCAGCTCTGCCCAGTCTATCTCTCCTTTAATTTTAAGGTTGCAACATCACACCAATACCTGAAAATAAAATCAATTAAAAAGTTAGCTGCATACCACTCCTGGGAATATACCCTGGGAAGCCAAAAGCACACAGCAGAATCACCATCCCTACTTTCATGTTCATAGTAGCATTATTCCCAATAGCCAGAATCTGGAAACAACCAGAGTGCCTGAGAATCGAGGACTGGATAAAGAAACTTTGGTGCATCTACACAATGGAATTGCAAACACTTTGCAACTGTTAGGAATAATAAAGTCTTGAAATTTGCCTATAAATGGATGGACATGGAGAGGATCATGTTGAGTGAAATTAGTCAGAAGAAGAGAGACAGATATAGAATGACTGCATTTATTTGCATGGCATAAATATATATATTTATATATATATTTATATATTATATATATATGCACACACATTATGATACCAATATCCAAGGTCAGGTGAAAGGTGATCAGGAGGTCTTGTCAAAGGTGGAAATTACCACAAACGTGTGGGAGCAGAGGTTAGGTAAGACAGAGAAAGGAACAGTGTGCCAATAATTGTCAAAAGTGCTATTACCACATAGAACTAAGCATCAAATGCAGGCAAAAAGATCACTTGATCACTTGAATCCCGTTATTCATCGATTTGCCCGAGCGGGCACCAGTAACATTTCCATTTGTAATTGAGGCAAAAGATACACATGATAACCTCTAAGTATATATATATACTTAGAGAATAGTAAGAGAGAAAAGAGATAAAGAGCCTGCCATGGAGGCAGGCTAGAGGAGGGGGAGGGAATCTTGGACATTGGTGGTGGGAAATGGGCACTGTTGGAGGAATGGGTGCTGGAACACTGTATGGCCGAAACCCAAACATGAACATTTTTGTAATTGTTTATCTCATGGTGGTATAATAATATATATAAAAATAAAATGTTAGTATAAGAAAACTATAAGGTTTTTCATATACATGAAACTGTATTTTAAAATCTTTGTGTAGCACTTTAGGAGCCAGAGTGATAATACAGCAGGGAGGGCTTTTTGCCTTGTACGCAGCTGACCTGGGTTTGATCCCCAGCATCTCATATGGTCCCCTGAACTCCGCCAGGAGTAACTCCTGAGCATTGCCAGGTATGGCCCAAAAAGCAAAAAATAAATAATAAAAAACTTTGTGTGGCACTTAATTTTTTTAAGAACTCTGCTTTAAGAAAGAGAAAGAGAGAAAAGAGATAAAGAACCTGCCATAGAGGCAGGCTGGGGAAGTGGGGAGAGAATCGGGGACATTGGTGGTGGGAAATGGGCGTTGGTGGAGGGATGGTTCTGGAACACTGTATGACTGAAACCCAAACATGAACATCTTTGTAATTGAGTATCTCACGGTGGTATAATAAAATATTTTTTAAAAGAACTCTGCTTTGTTTTAGCTGTCATTTAGATAATCTTCTCTTACACCTCAATTTCTACTGAGATCGTAATGAAATATGTTTGCCATATAAAATAAGAAACCTAAAAAGAATATAACTTAGTGCATACATAGATGATATGCTGAGAAGGAAAAGGAAGTGGTAAACCTAAAGTCAACGTGGTAGCTAAGTTGTTAGCAATAAATTATTTCCCTGAATATAGTCACCAATGATAACTACAAACAGGATGGCTGTGTTCTGATTAGTAGTTCTTAAACACAAATCTTGGAATAGTCACAGATTTCACTTTATCGCTGCGTTTATATTTGTACAAACAAATAGAGAAGAATCTGTAGCTGATTTTCAGGTGAAACAAGTTGTATTTTTTAAATGCCTGAAACAGAACAAAATGAGAAGGAAAAAGATAATAAAACAAACAAAAATAATTGCTATTAAATTATATTTAGAGTGAAAAATAGTCTTATACTCATAAAATAAGAACAAGATATCATAAAAAAGAACAACAAGGAAATAGAGAAACTAAAATAGAACAGTTCCATGAGGGAACAACCAGCTATTATCAGGATATGAAGTATTCTATGAGAATATGAATGTGGGGATGGCTCAAAGAGAGAGCCTGTCTTGCAGTCATGTGGTTTGGGTTCAATAACTGGTACTGCCCCACAGCCAGGCGCTGCTGTTTGGAATTCTTTGAGCCACAGCAAAGTGTGAAAGTCGAGTAAATATTGCAACCAAGGGTACAAGACTTCTGTTCTTCACAACAAGAAAAGAGTGAAATTTTATTAATTTATTTAATTATTTAATTATTTATGGCTTTTTTTGATTCACACTCGGTGATACTCAGAGGTTACTTCTTGTTCTGCATTCAGGAATTCCTCCTGGAGGTGCTCATGGAACTATGTGAGATGCCGGTATTGAACTCTGATTGGCCATGTGCAAGGCAAACACCGCACCCACTGTAAATTACTTCAGCCCCAATAATGAATGTTTATTTTTTGTTATTTTTTAATATTTTATTATACCACTGTGAGATATTCAATTACAAAGATTTCATGTTTAGGTTTCGGTCATACAGTTTTCTAGCACCCATCCCTAAACCAGTGCCCATTTTTCACCACCAATGTTCCCTATTCCCCTCCCACCTCCCTTAGCCTGCATCTATGGTAGGTTCTTTATTATCTCTTTTCACTCTTCCTCTTTTTCTTTCTCTCTGCTCTTACACACTGTGGATTACATTACATATATTTCAAGGTTATCATGTGTATCTTTTTGCATGTATTCAATACTCAGTTCTAGGCTGGTATCACTTTCAACAATTATTAGCACACTGTTCCCTTCTCTGTCTTAACTAACATCTGACTCCCATATGTTTGTGGTAGATTCCACCTTTGACAAGACCTCCTGATCCATGTTTTGTCTGACCTTGGATATTGGTATCATTCTATATATATAATGCAAATAAATGCAGTCATTCTATATACCTTCTTTTTCCTTCTGGCTAATTTCACTCAACATGATCCTCTCAAGTCCATCCATTTATAGGCCAATTTTATAACTTCATTTTTCCTAACAGCTGCATAGTGTTGCATTGTCTAGATGTACCAAAGTTTCTTTATCCAGTCATCAGTTCTCGGCACTCTGGTTGTTTCCAGATAATGGCTATTGTGAATAGTGCTGCTATGAAAAAAAAAGTGAAGATGCTGTTTCTGTTGTGTGTTTTTGGGCTCCCATGGTATATTCTCCAGGAGTGGTATGGCAGGGTCAAATGGGGAGCTCAATTTCCAGTGGAGGAATTTCTGTGGAGGAATGTCCATATTGTTTTCAAAAAAAGCTATACCAGTCTACATTCCCACCTACAGTTGATTAAGTCCCTTTCTCCCCGCATCCAGTCCAGCATTTGTTGTCCTTGCTCTTTTATATATGTCCAGTCTCTGTGGTGTAAAATATCTCATTGTTGTTTTGATTTGCATCTTTCTGATGATTAGTGATGATCAGCATTTTTACATATGCCTTTTGGCCATTTCAGTTTCTTCCTTGTCGAGTTCTGTTCATTTCTTCTCCCCATTTGTTGATGGGGTTGGCTGTTTTCTTCTTGTAAAGTTCTGCCATTGCATGATATAAATGAATATTAACCTTTTTATCAGATGGGTATTGGGTAAATATTCTTTCCCATTCTGTGAACAGTCTTTGTTTCTTGGTCACTGTTTCTTTTGAGGTGAAGAAGCTTTTTGTTTCATGTAGTCCCATATGTTTATCTTTGCTTCTAGTTGCTTTGGTAGTGGTGTTTCATCTTTGATGTGGAGAATTTTTCCTATATATTTCTTCCGACGTACTTTATGGATTCAGGTCTGTTATTGAGATCCTTAAATCATTTTGATATGATTTTTGTGCATGGTGTGAGAGCCCCAAATTTATTTTTTACATGTAGCTGCCCAGTTTTCATAGTTTCCTAGTTTCATACTTCTTTTTGCTCCTTTATCAAAGATTAAATGATCATGTGTTTGAGGATAGGTGTCAGGATACTCAGAATTATTCCATAGGTCCACAGGTCTGTTTTTATTGATTATCCCCACATGCTGTTTTAACTACTACTGCTTTTGTAGCACATTTTGAAGTTGGGAAAGGTGATGCCTCCCATCTTCTTTTTCCCGAGGGTTGCTTTAGCTATCCATGGGGTTTTTTATTCCATAAAAATTTCAGGAGTGTTTGGTCAATTTCTTTGAAGAATGTCATGGGTATCCTTATAGGGATCACATTGAATCTGTATAAAGCTCTAGGGAGTATTACCATTTTGACAATGTAGATTCTCCCATCCATGAGCAGGGAATATGCTTCTATTTCCTCGTTTCTCTTTTATTTCTTGAAGCAGTGTCTTGTAGTTTTCTTTATGCAGATCCTTTATACACTTGGTTAAGGTGATTCCTAGGTGTTTGATTTTCTGTGGTACAATTGTGAATGGAATCGTTTTCTTACTATCCCTTTCTTCTCTCTTTGGTTATTTGTATATAGGAAAGCCACTGAATTTTGGGTATTGATTTTGTACAGTATCTATTGCTTCTAGGAATTTTTTGTTGGAGAGTTTAGGATTCTCTAGGTATTATATCATGTCATCTGCAAATAGTGACAGCTTGTTTTCTTCCTTGCCTATCTGGATGCCCTTAATTTTTTTTTTCTTGTCTGATTGCTATGGCAAGTACTTCCAGTACTATATTGGATAGAAGTGGTGAGAGTGGGCTAATTTGTCTCATGTCTGATGTTAGGGGAAGGTTTTCAATTTTTCCTCATTGAGAATGATACTCGCTTGGGCTTTTGGTAGATGGCTTTGACTATATTGAGTAAGGTTCCTTCCAATTCTCATTTCTTGGAGGTTTTTAATCTTGAATGGTTGTTGGATCTTGTCAAATGCTTTCTTTGCATCTATTGATATGATCATACGGTTTTTATTTTTTCTCATATTGATATGATGTATCATATGTATCATGAAACATGAGAACCTAGAAGAAATGAATAAATTCCTGAAGTCCTATAGCTTCCCATGACTGAAACAAGAAGACATGCAATACTTGAATAAGTCTACCACCATTGAGGAAATTGAAAAAAAGTAATTAAAAGTCTGCCAAAAACATAAAAGCCCAGGTCCAGATGGATTCACTAGTTAACTCTACCAAACCTTTAAGGAGGACCTACTTCCAGTCCGTTTCAAGCTCTTCCAGGAAATAGAAGAAACAGAAACACTCCCAACCAGTTTCATGAGGAACATATCTCCCTGATACCCACAGCTGGTGGAGATAACTCAAAAAAAGAAAACTACAGACCAAAATCCCTGATGAATACAGATGCTTATATCATCAAGAAAATACTAGCAAACAATCCAAAGACTCATGAAAAATATTTTACATCATGACCAAGCATGATTCATCCTGGGAATGCAAGGAAGGTTCAACATTAACAAGTCAATCAACATAATACTCCCCAAAATGAGTTTCTAAAATAAAGTCAAATATCTATTTAATGTGTGTGTCATTAAAGAAAACAAGCTAAAACAAAATTATCTTAAATGCCTTAGAGAGGGTGATGAAGACTGAGTTTAGGTTTCTGTTAGGTTAAAGCCTAACTTCTTTTTTTTTAATTTTTTATTATACCACCGTGAGACATACAATTACAAAGGTGTTTATAATTGGTTCTTGGTAATACAGTATTTCAGCACCCCTCCCTCTACCAGTGCCCCATTTCCACCACCAATGTACCCCACCCCTTCCCACCCACCCCCAGGCTGCCTCAATAGCAGGTAGCCCTGTTTCCTCTCTTTCTTTCTCTGTTTTTCTCTCTCTCTCTCTGTCTCTGCATCTCTCCCTCTTATTTTACACATTGTGGCTAGCCCTGCAGATATTTAGAGTTTATCACTTAAGTCTCTTTGTGTATATGCCATGGTGAGTTTTAATCTGCCATTACCATTTCCCCACATTTAGTAAAACACTGGTATCTATTTATATCCTATTAATGAATGCAGTCATTCTATATCTGTCCTTTTCCTTCTGACTAATTTCACTCAGTATGATAGTCTCCATGTCCATCCATTTGCAGGTAAATTTCATAATTTTGCCTTTTCTGACAGCTGCATAGTATTCCATAGTGTAGATGAACCACAGTTTCTTTAGCCAGTCCTCTGTTCTCGGGCATTTAGGTTGTTTCTAGATTCTAGCTATAGTGAATAGCACAGAGATGAATAAAGAAGTACAGATAGTGTTTCTGCTATGTGTTTTTCGGTCTCTTGGGTATATTCCCAGGAGCACTATTGCTGGATCAAATGGGAGTTCAATATCTAGTTTTTCGGAGGAATGCCCATATTGTTTTTCAAAAGGACTGGACCAGTCGGCACTCCCACCAACAGTGGATCAGAGTCCTTTTTTCCCCACATCCACGCCAGCACCGGTTGTTCTTGGCTGTTTTGGATGTGTGCCAGTCTCTGTGGTGTGAGATGGTACCTCATTGTTGTTTTGATTTGCATCTCCCTGATGATTAAAGATGAAGAGCACTTTTTTCATATGCCTTTTGGCCATTCGAATTTCTTCTCTTTTTGGAAGCTTCTGTTAATTTCTTCTCCCCATTTTTGGATGAGGTTAAGCCTAACTTCTTAAATTGTGAGATTTTGTGACTGAATGTGGAGGTTAAAAAAAAATTTTCCATCGTAAAGGATATTTGAATGTCTAACAACCAAAAACTAAAGATAAACTACACATAAATTTGAATAGTCTCTAGTAGCACCACTGTCAGTAAATCCTGAGAAGATAAAGGAAGTGGTACATCTAAAATCAACATGGTAGTCATGTTAGCAGAGCCAGGAGTAATCCCTGAGCATTGCCTATTGTGGCTCAAAAAATAAAAGAAAGAAAAGAAAAAAGGAAAAAAGCAACTATAAAATACATTTGAAATTCAGCTGAAGGCTTACAGAAATGGGGGCTGAAGCAACAGCATAGCAGGTAGGACATCTGCCTTGCATACTGCTGACCTGAATTCAATCCTTAGTATCCCACATGATCCCCTGTGTTTCGCCAGGAGTAATTACTGAGTGCAGAGCCAGGAGTAACTTAAAACTCTCAGCATCACTAGGCGTAACTTAAAAAAGGAAAAGAAAGAAATGATTGGGTATGCAATAATATTGGAATATCATCAGTTCTCTTGTGAGTAAAAATTTCACTAGTAGGGGAATGGCTATATTTTATGAGATGCTTGCTGAGTAATGAATGCAATTTCACAATAAGTGAAATAGTTCAAAATTTATCAAATTATTAAACAAAAATACACAAAAATGTTATTAAATTTTGCATACCATTTCTATGGATAGCAGTCTACTTTCAATGTGAATAAACAAATACAGGGACAAAATACAAAGACAAATTGAAGAATATTTACAAACAGCAATAAATTCAACTCATTTCAGCATTGTTAACACCTTGGTGGGTTGTGTGTATATGTTCAGTACTTATATACTCTATTAATATATTTATGTTATGCATACATAAATACAAATTTATTATAAACTGACATTATTTTAAAATTTGTTCATTTATTTATTTACTGCTTTTTTGGTCACACCAGAAAATGCTCAGGGGGTTACTCCTGGCTCTTTTCTCAGTAATTACTCCTGGCGGTGCTCTAGGGACCATATGGGTTACCGGGATTGAACCTGGGTCAGTCACATGCAAGTCAAATGACCTACCCACTGTGCTATCACTCTGTCCTCAGTATAAACTAACATTTTCTTCCAGAAATACAAATATAGTATTTATATTAAAATATTATAATATATTTTTATTTTAGTGATTGAACACAAATCACATTGTATGCACAAGTTCTATTTTATTTTTCATCTCTAGTGGAAGAAATTTTACTAGTCATTACTCAGGCACATCTTTTCCTCCAAGTACCTGAACTTTCTTTCAGTGTGTATAACTTGGCATGCGTCTGAATTCCCTCTTGGTGAGACTGTAACTGTTTGTTATGTTTTCTTATCATCCAGTCTGTCAATGACATTTTTCTTTCTTATTTATATTAGCCCAGAAGGGCAAAGAGCATTTTTATCTAGATGGGTAAATCTTACACATAACAAATTGGTTGCATATCTATACTCACTGATACTTTATTTAGCAGACTAATCTCGATAAACTACCTATTTCTCGAGTTATAATAACATTCACGATGGTGGTGAACTTGATAAAGTTTCAGAGTCTCTAAAGACAGAAGCTGATAGCCTGCGGCTACATTGCGTTTTAGCTAATTTAATAAAGGATTGCTTTTCATATTGAAAAGATATAAATTAGCGGTGAAGGGGATGTTTAGCCTATTAGGGGAAATGCAGAATAATGATATATGGCAATTTATGGCTTGGGAATGTTGAATCTTTTATTGCAGTATCCTCCTTTTGAATTAAGGCCACTTAGGCATCAGACAGACCCAGCTTCTAGGCTCTGTCATTTTTTAACCTTAGCTACATTATTGATTTTGTCTGCCCAGTTCTCTCATCTGTAACCCAGACTGTGAGATATATATGAAAATCTCATATTCTAGGGATTGAAACATGTCATGTATGAGGAGAGTTTTTAAAAAGTAAATGTAAAGTGTTAGTGTTACCTGGGATGGTAGTGTCATAGCAAGTAGGCATTGCAAATAAAAATAAAAATAAATGAGCTCTTTCTAGTTTAAGAAAGGTATTTTGAGCATTAAATTCCTATCTTAATTATGTGGATTTATGATAGTGTCTTTATAGGTACTCCAAATTTCATTGTGATGGAAATAATTGAGACCTATTAGTATATATACGTATACATTTACATATACATATCTATATATACATATAGAGAGAGAAGAAAGTATTATTTGCAACTAAAATTTTATATAAAATGAGTTTATTACATCAACTGATCGTGAGGCACCCAGTAGTGAAGGCAGGTTCTAGCCCTGGCCCGCCATCCCAGCAGAGCCTCTCAAGAAACCAGAGGAACCCCACAACATGAGGGCCGCCATCCACATCCGGACTCCCCAGCTCATCAGAGCTCCACCCAGCAGAAGAGCTGATCACAAGCCTGGATCACAGTCCCACCCTTCAGCAGCCTTTTTCAAGCCCAGCCCAGGTATGCCTGATCCAGAGACTCACATACACGGGGGCAGAGCTGCCACTGGCTCTCCCTATACCCAGCTGGATCACGAGGTGCCCAGGAGGGGAAGGCGGGCTAGTGCTGGCCCACCATCCTAGCAGATCCTTGCAAGAAGCCAGAGGAACCCCCACAATATGAGGGCCACCATTTTCCACATCCGACTCCCCAGCTTGTCAGAGCTCCACCCAGCAGAAGATCTGATCACAAGCCTGGCTCGTGCAGCTGCTTTGCAGCCATACAGTTCATCAATAAATGCAAGAGATGAGAGGCAACTACAAGAGTATCTCACCTGCACGGCAGAGCCTGGCAGCTACCCATGTGGTATTTGATATGCCAAATACCAGTAACAATTATGGACCTCATTCCCATGACCTGACAGAGTGGTTCGAGACTCTTTTATGTACCTGGAGCAAGCAGATGCCCTTGGGCTACACTAGCATGTGACAGGACATATGGATATGTTACTGGTGCCCACTCAAGCAAATCCATGAACAAAGGGAAGACAACGGACACAAGTGAAGTGATTGATCTGTTATATTATCTCTGTAATGTTTAATTGCATATTGCATATCAATTCAGAATAAAGTCTAAATTTCTATTTAATGTGTGACATCCTTTATTTGTGCTCAATATTCTTCAGTTTGCTGAAGTACTCAGTATTATTGTCACTCTTGAGCCTGTGTAAGTCCCCAACAGTGCTTATGTGTCTGGAGGCCACTTCTGATCAATGGGCCTGATGTTCAGTGCTAGGACCATCCCAGTGGTGCTTGGGACACCAAGGTTATATCCTGGGGTTCTAGGAAGGTATATAACGCTGAGGATTGAACTTAATGCCTCATGTATGCTGGAGCATGCTTTCTACCTGTTTTCTGATCCAACTTGAGGTGTCTTTTTATTTCATTGCTAGGTTATGGTTTTGCTTGTTTTATTTTTTTAATTTTTTACCTTTGAACTAAACCCAGTTGTGCTCAGAACTTATTTCTGGTTCTGCCCTCAGTGAGCAAACCTAAGGGATCTCGGGACACCATATGAGATACTGGGGATTGAAGCTGTGTGGCCACATTCAAGCAAGATCCACTGTACTGTCTCTCTGGTCATATGGCTTTCTAAAAGGACAATAATCATGGTCAATAAGATGAAGGAGATTGGGCAACATATGGGGAAGGTATATAGAACTTTTACAACCTCCTAGGTTAATAATGCCTTTCACTTGTTCACATGCTCAAACCTCCCATTCTTCCTCTACTGAATATACAAAAGAAATATCCTTTTTTAAAAAATCAATAAGTTACAAAATAGCCATATGTAACATAAGAATGCTCATGTTATAAGTTCACTTCAGAATACCACCCCCGCCCATTCCTTTTAAAGATACTCTTGGGAAATGGACAAGTTTCTGAAGGCTCTAGTTAGTACCAATTATTTTCTTGACATTAATCATCAGGGGTCTTATGGACCCAAGAGAAACATAATACCAAAAAAAATCCCAATCTTTGTAGCGGAGGATATAAAAGATAGATGCTTGTTTTACTGTTTTTAGTGAGGGATTACCATCGTGGTGTTTTTTTAAAGTACCAGTGTATCAAAATATAGGATTATATTTAAGACAAAGAAGATATGTTTATCCAGCTTGAACAGTTTTATATAAAATTAGAGTATTTATATAAACATGATCTGAGGTACTGAAATAAACATTTAAATAAGTATATTCAAACCCTTTAAATCCTACCTTCTCCACAAGTCTTGTTACACAACCCACCAAATATTTAAGCACCTAAGAAATGTATACCTAATCCCGAGACTTTATTGGCTTATTCATAGGATAGAATAGAATCAACTGGAATAGAGACATAACATAAACCATGATGGTTAGTAAATTTCTTAGCCTGTACTAAATTCTAAAAAATATCACAGTGAAGGAGACATGCACAATCACTGTCCTCAGAGAATCTACATCTCGTTGTGGAGGTAAGGAAGAAATAAATTGAAGATACAGGAAGTAGAGAATATATCAGATGATGGTGTATATTTTGGCAGAGAAACAGCAGAGTAAAGAACATAAAACCACGTGGAGAGTGCCTTTCCTTCCATATCATACAGTATGCAGCGAAGATATCAATGGCCTATAATAGCACAGAACCAGAGAAAGCAATGAGATAAAATTAAATACTTAGGAATCGAGTACACACATTACCAAGTGTGTAATGGACCTCTACAAAGAAACTACAAGACACTGCTTCAAGAAATAAATAGGACACGAGGAAATGGAAACACATTCCTGCTAATGGATGGGGAGAACCGTCATTGTCAAGATGGTAATACTCCCTAGAGCTCTGTACAGATTCAATGTGGTCCCTATAAGGGATACCCATGACATTCCTCAAATAAATTGACCAGACACTCCTGAAATTTGTACGGAACAATGAACCCCCATGGATAGCTAAAGCAACCTCTGGGAAAAAGAAGATGTGAGGCATCACCTTTCCCAACTTCAAACTGTACTACAAAGCAGTAGTAATTAAAACAGCATAATATTAGAATAAAAAAAGGACCTGTGGACCTATGGAATAGAATTGAGTATCCTGACACCCATCTTCAAACACATGATCATTTAATCTTGATAAAGGAGCAAACAGTACAAAATGGAGCAAGGAAAGCCTCTTCAACAAGTGGTGCTGGGAAAACTGGGCAGCTACATGTAAAATGAATTTAGAACTCTGTCTAACAACATACACAAAAATCAAATCAAAATGAATTAAAGATCTCAATATCAGACCTGAATCCATAAAGTATGTCGATGAAAATATAGGAAAAACCTCCATGGCATTGAAGCTAAAGGCATCTTCAAAGATGAAACACCACTACCAAAGCAACTAGAAGCAAAGATAAACATATGGGACTACATGAAACTAAAAAGCTTTACCTCAAAAGAAATAGTGGCCAGGAAACAAAGACAGTCCACAGAATGGGAAAGAATATTTGCCCAATACCCATCTGATAAGGGATTAATATCCAGGATATATCAGGCACTGATAGAACTTTACAAGAAGAAAGCAGCCAACCCCGTCAACAATTTGGGAGAAGAAATGAACAGAAACTTTGACAATGAAGAAATTCAAATGGCCAAAAGACAGAAAAAATATCACTAATCATCACAGAGATGCAAATCAGAACAACAATGAGATATAATCTCACTCCACAGAGACTGGCATATATCCAAAAGAGCAAGAACAACAAGTGCTGATCTGGATGCGGGGAGAAAGGGACTTAATTCACTGTTGGTGGAAATGTCGCACTGGAACTGCTTTTTGGAAAACAATATGGACATTCCTCTAAAGACTGGAAATCTGAGCTCCCGCTCAACCCAGCCATACCATTCCTGGGAATATACACTGAGAGCCCAAAAAACACACAACAGAAACACCATCTTCACTTTTATTTTCATAGCAGCACTATTCACAATAGCCGGAATCTGAAACAACCAAAGTGCCCAAGAACTGATCACTGGATAAAGAAATTTGGTACATCTACACAATGGAATACTATACAGCTGTTAGGAAAAACGAAGTTATGAAATTGGCCTATAAATGGATGGACATGAGAGTATCATGTTGAATGAAATTAGCCAGAAGAAAAAAGAAATATATAGAATGACTACATTTATTTGAGTTATATATATAAATATATACATATATGTATATATATTTACATATATATATAATGATACCAGTAGCCAAGGTCAGACAAAACATGGATCAGTAGGTCTTGTCAGAGGTGGAATCTACCACAAATATGTGGAGTCAGATGTTAGTTAAGACGGAGAAGGAACACGAAAGTGATATTACCAGCCTAGGACTGTGCGTTGAAGCAGGCAAAAAAGATACACATGATAACCTCTAAATGTATGTATGTAATCCACAGTGTGTAAGAGAAGGAAGAGAGAGAGAGAAAGAGAGAGAGAGAAGAGATAAAGAACCTTCCATGGAAGCAGGGTTAGGGAGTGGGGATGGAATTGGGGAGATGGTGGTGAGAAATGGGCACTGTTGGAGTCATGCGTGCTTTGGAACACTGTAAGACTGAAACCCAAACATGAATTTTTTGTAATTTTATATCTCACAGTTGTATAATAAAAATTAAATTAAATTAAAAAAGAAAGAAAGCAATGAGATAGTCCTAGACCTGGATTACTGAGGGTATGATTCCAGCATTTAGTGGCCCCCTGTGTAGATATTATTAAGATAACTTTGAAGATTGGCTCACATTAAATACCTTCTCTGATTTGCAGTTTCCTTTGTGGATCAAAATGAAAAAAATATCAATAATTCAGTGTAGGGTCATATGTGCAAAAAATTCCAGTGCAAAGAGAACACTGTAAACCTTGGCCCTTTCTTCTGAAAACTTCTGTTAAAGCTGGCCTTTGTGCTTTTCTTTTATCATTATAGTCTCTCTTCCTTGAGAGATTGTGTGCCTTTTTAAAACTTGATCAGTTTGATCACCTGACATCCAGTTATTCATCGATTTGCTTGAGCGGGTGCCAGTAATATTTTCATTTGAACCTAACATGTGCCAGTGTAGCCCAATGGAATCTGGTTGCTTCAGGAATACAAAGATCCTCAAACCGTTTCATTCAGGGTCTTGATGAAGAAGTCTGACCATCTCGTAGGTGGGGCTACATGATCTTTTGACATCCCGTGGATCCAGTTGGTAACGACTCTAGTCCAGCAGTCGTCTCCAAATCGCATTACATGTCCAGTCCGTTTGATTTTCGGTGCCTTGGCAAGTGAGAGAGTGTCACTGACTCTGGAACAGCGGCAGAGGTCTGAGCTCAGGATTCTCTTTTTTTTTTTTTTTTTTTTTGCTTTTGGGTCACACCGGCGATGCTCAGGGGTTACTCCTGGCTCTGCACTCAGGAATCACTCCTGGCGGTGCTCGGGGACCATATGGGATGCCGGGGATCGAACCCAGGCCGCACAGACCGGCCGCGTGCAAGGCAAACGCCCTACCCGCTGGGCTATCGCTCCGGCCCCTGGATTCCTTCTTTCACTTGAATGAGGCCTTTTTCAAACTATGAAAATAATTAATAATTATTCTGGATAGCTAGGTAATTCCTGTGTAATTTAGTATTAAAATATCATTGAATCACTTCCTGAATCAGGTCTTCATGCTTGATATTTATTCCTCAGGTTCTGCTGCAGAGGTAATCTCATATAGGTGTCTGATCTTGGGGTAAGATATGCCCAAATTAGCTAGAGTCACCTCCTTCTCAGGTGTGTCACCCACTCCTGGGAAACTCATCTCCTGTTACTGGGATGGGGCGGATTTCCTATTCCCACTAATACAATTCTCTAATCCTTGACATCTCTTTCAGATTTCTTTTTCAGTTAAGTGGGCACAAAAATGATAATATCTTTTTTTTTTCTTTTTCTTTCTTTTTTTTTTTTTTTTTTGCTTTTTGGGTCACACCCGGCCATGCTCAGGGGGTTACTCCTGGCTCTGCACTCAGGAATTACTCCTGGCGGTGCTCCCCGGGTACCATATGGGATGCCGGGGATCGAACGCATGGCCGGCACAGGCCAGCCGGCTGCAAGGCAAACGCCTCATCCGCTGGGCTATCACTCCGCCCCCAAAAATGATAATATCTTAAATGTTCTATGTAAAAGATTAGGAGAAGTTTAGAAACAAGGTTGGTATTTCCCCTTGTAAAGGAGAAAAGAGAGAAAATATAGGAAAAAGTAAAATCTTCAAGTATTGTTGTAAAGTGATCAAGAAGATTTTTTTAATATAAAGAAGTATTTTTTCCAAGTAGTTTACATTGTTGTGTATTTTCTTTCCATCTCTTTAAACCTCTGATTAAAAAATACCCTATCTACAAAAAATGTCTGGAGCAGAGGGGATGTGAAAATAAAAAGTCTGACTTTTTTTGAGGGTAACAGTAAAAAGGGGAAACTAAGAGCATTTGGAACAAATAGTAATGAGAAAGATGAAGAATTTTGGAAGGAAAAAGTGGAAGTTGAAGACAAAGAAACTCAGTAATTTTTTAGCACTTTATTTTTTTTATTTTTGACAATTACAAAAAATGTTCATGATTGGTTTTAAAGCCATACAGTGTTCCAGCCATCCCTCCACTCAGTGCCCACCTCCCACCACCAATGTCCCTGATACCCTCCCCCTCTCCTAGCCTGCCTCCATGGCGAGGTTCTCCATTCCTCTCTCTCTCTCTCTCTCTCTCTCCTCTCTCTTTCTCCTTCGTCTCTTACATGTTGTGGATTTGTAATAGACTTTGGATAATCATTGGTCCACTGTTCCTTTCCCTGTCTTACCTAACCTCTGCTCCCACACATTTTTGGTAGTTTCAGTTTTGATCTTTGGCAAGACCTCCTGATCCACATTTTACCTGACCTTGGATATTGGTATTATAATATGTGTATAGTGTATATATATTTATGTTATCAAACAAATGCAGTCATTCTATATCTAAGTCTCTCTCTCCTTCTGGCTAATTTCACTCCGCTTAAATGATCCTCTCCATGTCCATACCTTTATGGCAAATTTCATAATTTCATTTTTCCCAACATCTGCATAGTATTCCATTGTGTTGTGTGAAAAGTTTCTTTATCCAGTCATCAATTTTGGACCTCAAACTCAGTAATTCTTTAATAGCCAATAGCATTTCATTTTATACTGATGCTTAGTGTCTTTATCCAAACTGTTACTGTGATGATATTTCATTTATTTTAATATACTTATGTAATGTTTTTCTTCTGATAAGAAAATTGCCCGGTTTTAACTATCCTAGTTTTCTTTATCTTTGAAACCCCATTCCAGGAAAGGTATATAGCCTTTGTATACAAGTGTGAAAGAAAAATATAAGAGCTTGAAAACTTAGTTATTATAGAGAAATAATGAGGCCTGAGTTTGAGCTTCAAGATCAAACTGAATTGACTGAAAGGAGAAAGTAAGTGATCAGGGTAAGAATTGTTAAAAATAAGTATTCATATGTGTGCTTTGAAATGCAGCTCTGAAGATGCCTTCTAGTCTGGTCTACTTTACCATATAAATCTTCTGAATTTAGTCATTCACTCATGCCAAGATTAGCAGCCCTAGAACACCCATTATTGTACTGGATCTCATAGTGGGTAGTTCAGTACTACAGCCATTATTGTGCTGAACAGAACCGAACTAAGGGATATGGAAGAGAGGTGCAAACACCTTCTGGAAACCCCATTTTGGGGGAAGCACTAATTGCACGCTTGTATGTTTGGCCTAAGAGGCCATTAACCTAAGCCTGACTCACCAGAGTAGCTAACTTTTTAATGAGGAATTGCTCACTGCAAGAAAAATTTAAGATTGTTGGAAAAGAGGGTAAAACCTGGGGATTGTTAGGACTGGTAGATGGGGCCTGTTCACTAGCCTGGCTGAATTTCCACTTTAAATGCTAAGATGAGCTGGTCTTAGTATGGCGCTCTCCACAATGAGGATTTAAGGGTGTGAAAAAATTTTTTATTAAAAACACAGGGAATTTACAAAGTACAAAGTTTTTCACAATACAGTTGTTAGAAGGATTCATCATTCAACACCACGTCCTACCACCAGTGTATTCAAATTCACCAAAGACCGTCTCCCACCCACCCTGTCCCCATGCTTTTGCCTCAGCCAACAGTGATTATATTCCCATTACAGCACATACATGGCAATGTTTCTTGTTCTGTGCTACTTCCAGAAGGTACAATGACAGTAAATGTGAGAGATGGAGATGGGTTTTGTTTTAGCTTGTTTCAATACATATCCTTTGCGCCTAATCTTCACATCTATCATAATCAAGTGGAAAGTCAAATGGATAGTATCATGGAGAGCTACAGACAGCAAACTTATTAGCTTTCTTTTGGCCTCAGGATTAATAAAGGGTCCTGTATCTATTTGCCACTAAGCTCTCATCTTTCTTTCAGACATCCTTAAACATTTTAACTGGTAGTTTTTAAGTCCTAGACTATTCACATGTGTCTATCGGAAAATTGTTTCTTCTTTTCCTGTAAATGTTTTATCACATTCCTTGGCAGCTTGATACCTTTTCATGTAGGTAGCTTGATATTATTTTATATTTAAAAATAAGGAAATGGTCATTTAAAAGTGTGGTGTTCTGCGGTTTTATATTTCTAGAAAGGACACCTATTGAAAATGCCAGGGATATATAAAAAGTACAAACTTGGCATATTTTGAAAATAAAGGCCATTATTACTCACCATTTTCCAGGTATTTTGAACTGTTTTTTTTCCTATTTGCTCAGTTTTGGGGGTGTTTTGTTTGATTAATACTTGCTTTTTTTCCATGCACATCAGTTGATTTGTCTTGAAGCTACCTTACATCTACTTTTCCTCCTTTTGACCAAAAAGAATATACTCTAGTGTGGAAAAAAATCAATGACAAAAATCTTATGATAGTTCTATTCAATACACAATTCATTGGTTCTTCTACAAATAATATTTATTGCCAGCAAGTAATGGTGACCCTTAAGTTTCTTTTATGTCTCTTATGGTCAGTGTACCTTTTACAGAGTATTTGGCAAAACTGAATTGAGGTCTCTAATGGAGAGTTAGTAGGTTTTATTCATTCAAGAAACAAGGAATGATTCAGGAACAGTGCGTAGGTGAACTGGAAAAAGGCAACCACAGCTACATTCATAAAACGGAATGCAGAGCAGGACCATGAGCAGCCTAGAAACACCAACAAAATCATAAAATAAGGGCGGTAGCATTCAGTAAAGATCATAAAAGTAGCTAGAGATTTAGACACAATAAAAGTCTTGAACCACCTTGACTTCAAGGCATCTAAAGCAGTTAACTTCTCATAGAGCTTCAGTTTTCTTTAGGCTTTCTGTTCCTGAGACTAGTCTTAGAAGTCTTCAAAATAAAATGGTATTTTGAGCTAAGAATAAATAGAGGTAAATAAAATAGACCAGTCGTATTTTGGGGAGCAACCATTATACCTTTTTAAAGTTCATAAATAGCTTTTTATATTAACTTATTTTCTTGCTCAGTAGACACCCCAGTTCCAAAAATCTTGTGGATATAATTGAAATTGATTTTTTTCCTAGCCAGGCGTTTGCTATTTCTTCAATTGCTGAAAGCTCCTCCTCATTCCACCCCCAAATATGTGGCAAAGAAAATATGGAGTTCAATCCGATCTTGTCCTAAATATAGTCTTGGGCTTTCCTTTTTTTACAGAAACCTCCATTATTTTAAAGGTCAGGGCAGCATTTACGAAGCAGGGCTGTGCGATAGGAGAGCTCTTACAATGATGGTAAAACAATGGAGTTATGGAACAGGAATCGATTTCAGTACTCTTAGGTCACAAATTTGGGTTTTCTGACTTTGTTTGTTTTCTCCACTTTTTCTCTGTTATTTTACTTGCAATTGTTTAAGCAATATATACAATGCAGCCTTAATAGAGGCTAAGCTTAAAATGTCCTTTTTCATGGTGCAAACCTAACTATGTGCCTCACCCACATTTCAATACTTGCAGCTCGAAATGAAAAAAGAACCTTTCCGTGACACACTTGGTATCACCATCCACTTCAGAGTGGGAGGACTGCAGCGCCTACATACCCTACATGGCAGTACTCCTCTGTGTTGTGTTATCCATGCAGAAAGAGCTGCACTTCTGAGGGGTTTCTTGTGTAAGTGAGCTTTCATGCATTCCTTGGAGACAGCATCCAGACTTCACATGCCAAGTGGAGGCCAGGAAGAACCTGCCCTGATGCTTCTTTCTGGATACTGGGGTCTTTTTTTTTTTTTTTTTTTTGTGGTTCTCCCACAGCCTCTCATGGAACTCCTATTCCTTTCAATCTCCCTCAGAATAATTTCTGTTTCTTCTATTTGCAGATGGGGGAAAAAAAGACAATTGATATAGGGAAAGATCTTTTTATTTAATAAAAGCCTTTGGAGCCTGATTGATTCCAAAATGTGTAGCTTCTGGAGCCACTAAATGAGTCTGATAATAAAGCTCAAGACTCTTTTGCTTCCTCCTTTTTATTTTTTCCATTGCGTTGGCCCTTTCCCTCCTTTCTTTTTTCTTCCTTTACTTTCTATGTGTTAAGGCCAGTTTCCCTATAGTTCATCATTTGGTTTTTCTGAATGGTATCTTTTGTCCTTCTGACTCAGATTCCAATCATTGTTAATGATCATCCCTTCTGACA
>JAJIBD010031895.1:0-22233 GCA_021461705.1 Cryptotis parvus | reverse complement strand
CACTCAACTGATTCAGGTTTGATTCCCAGCACTCCCATATGATCCCCCAAGCCCCACCACGAGTGAGTCACAGAGCTCAGAGTGGCCCTGAGCACCACCAGGTGTAGCCCTGAAATAAACACAAACCAAGACAAGAGCAGCCACAGCTGATGACTCAGGGGTTTCTCCGAGGAGCTGACTCTTTTTTTTTTTTTTTTTTTTTTTTGCTTTTTGGGGTCACACCGGCAATGCTCAAGGGGTTTCTCCTGGCTCTGCACTCAGGAATTACTCCTGGTGGTGCTCAGGGGACCATATGGATGCCGGGATGAACCTGGGCCGGCATGGGCCGGCCACGTAAGGCAAAATTCCCTACACACACAGGGCTCGCCTCCGGCCCCATTTTTTTTTTTGCTTTTTTTTTTGGGTCACAACCTGCAATGCTCAGGGGGTTTCTCCTGGCTCTGCACTTTTTAGGAACCCACTCCTGGCGGCGGTGCTCGGGGACCACTATGGGATGACGGGGATTGAACCTGGCGGGCAGAGCCAGCCGCTACAAGGACAAAGCGCCCTACTAAAGCTGGGCTAGCGCTCGAGGGAGCTGACTCTTGCCGAGATGGCTGCATCCTCTGGAGCCAAGGGGCCTGTAGAAGGGAGCCTGTCCCTGGAGCACAGAGGTTTGTCCCCGAAACAGCTCACCCTCACCGCTTTTATTTATTTATTTATTTATTTATTTATTTTATTTATTTATTTATTTATTTATTTGTTGTCGTTTGTCGTTCATTCATTCATTTATTCATTCATTTATTTATTTATTTTTCTTTATGGGTCACACCAGCAAATGCTCAGGGTTACTCCGGCTCTTCGCTCAAGGAATCATTCCTGGCGGTGCTTGGGGAGACCATATGGGATGCCTGGGGATCAAACCTGGTCGGTCGCTAAAGGCTAATGCCCAACCCACTGTGCTCGCTCTGGTTCCGCCATGCTTTCTTTTTTAAAGCCTTCACAACATCCCAGAGCTTGCTTTTGATGGGGGGGAAAATTAAGATGTTTGGGGGCCAGGCGATAGTCCCAGCGGGGAGTGGCATTTGCCCTTGCAAACGGTCGGACCCACGGGGTTCAATCCCCAGGGGATCCCCATATGGTCCCTGAGCTTTTTAGGAGTAATTCCTGAGTGCAGAGCCAGGAGTAACCCCTGAGCATCGCCGGTGGCGTGGCAAAAGGAAAGAAAGATGTTTGATTCCCAAAGACAATCTCATATGAAGTTCTGGGTAACAGTATCCCAATTTCCTTGGCTCCCTATTCCCAGCGCTGACCTCTCCCCCCCGGCGCAAGAAGGCACTTCTGGAACATCGCGCGCCCTTTATCCGGGCTCCTGCCACGGGCTAGCACGTCTGGCTGCAAACCCCATCTCTGCCGCTTGGTCGTTAGGCTCCCAGAGTTTCGTCTCTCCCAGCGCTTCAGGCCCCTCAGTTCTGGACCTATGTTAGACAGGAACAAGACTGTGCAGGTAAGGGGGCTATCCCTGGGCGGTCATTTCAAGGGCCAAAAAAGACGCAGGGCTATTTGGATTCTGCACCAACTCGCCTCTTTCAAGATTGCCTGTAGTTGTAATGGAGGGAGGGAGGGGCGCTGAAAGGGGGTTGGCTCCAGACTAACTCCAAGGGCAGGCAGGCAATGGCCCCTTGGGGGGCGGGGCGGGGGATCAGGGTCCAGTGTGTGTGGCGCCTATGGGGAAGGCTTTGCACCTGTCCATGTATGGGGTGGGGGGCTCTGGCAGCCCAATCTGCCCTTCGCTGCTCTGGTTCCCTAAGGTCGAGACAGTGCTCCAGCATCTCCAGGTAGAGTGGGGAAGGCGTCATTCCGCGGCGTCTAGGGGCTTCCCACAAAGAGGAATTTCGCTCTGCACTGAACGCCAGGCTCCCGGGATTCCAGCGCACTATAAACGCCCACCCTGTCTCTTTACTGCTCTCCAGATAAAAAGGCGCTGTCAGTGTCGCTCCTTCCTACGGCCGGAGAAGGCGAGCTCACTCTGCGGTGGCCCCAGATGGATGCTTTTCTGGGGAGCCACGAGGCCGCATAGCAGGGGTGGGGAGCAGGGTGCCGGGGTGAAGGGAAGGGGCCCAGGGAACACACTTGGCGGCTTGGGGCCCTCATGTGGCTGTGGCGGGGGGGCCACAGAGGCACCCGGTGGTTTCATTCCCAGTCAGCCATCTTGCTTCTTCCTATTAGTGCTTGCCACGCCTCTGCATCCTGACAGCTCTGGCTGAAGCCGGCTGGCCCAGCGTCTGGGCAGGGAGCCTGATGCTGGGCAGCAGGGGGTGCCTAAGGGCAGCTGGCACTGGGCCAAGGAGCTACCAGAGCCACCCAGCCCCGCTCTCAGCCTTTTCTCCATTCTAGAAAGTCAGAAGGTAACAGCTTTAAGTGCCGTGACGGCCGGGGTGGCTGATGGGTCCAACTGGATTATGGTTGCCCCTTTATTTTTGTTTTTTGTTTTCTTTTTTGGGGGCCACACCTGGAGATGCTCAGGTGCTTACTCCCTGCCTCTGCACTCAGGAATTACTCCAGTGTGGGACCTTGGGGTGTCTGGGATAGAACCTGGGTCTCTGTGTGGCACCAGGTTAGGGCCCTACCTGCTGCACCTCTCGCCCCGGCGCCGTGTTTTGCTTCTTTTTAAACCGCAACGCTCTGCAGAAGACTGGAGTGAACTCCAAAGCTGGCACCCAGCTCCCACTGTGTTGACCCCATAACCTTGAACAAGAGCTTTCATTCCTGGGATTGCGGTTCCTTGTGGAACTGGGTGCTTACAGTACGAGCTCCTGCGGCTGCATGAGGGGAGACACAAACACCAGCCAGGAGCAAGAAATTCAGGGAGTGCAGAGCCCCATGGCCCTGGGGCCTTCAGCGCTTAAGCCTGCAGGTGGACACCACCCGCCCCTCTGTAGAACACTTAGGTTAGAGGAGCCCTTATTAGCCAAGCTGGGCCTAGGAGGGGTCGTGGGGTCATGGAGAGCAGAGTTGTCCTGAGAACTGTGGTGTGAGCTGGTTTCATCAGGCAATGAGGCAGCTGGGAGCCTACGACCCACGGGCACCCCAGCCAGCCCTGCCGGTGGGACCTGAGGGTTGCAGGAGCTCGCGGAACTGGAGGGGGATCTTGTCACAGGTGCCTTCAGGAGTGTCCTGGGGGTAGCCTTATCCCCTCTCCCCACTATGGCCAGAAAAAGAAGCCCTCAGAAGCACAGGGAGTTGGGTTATAGGCGTCACCAGCCAAGAAATCAGGTCCGGTCCTGTGAGCGAACTGCTCAGGACCTTCCTCTCTCGCCCCCTCTCTCCTCCCCCACCCTCTCTTGCTGCAGCCCCTCCTTCCACCGAGCCCCTTCTCTCCCTCCCCCCGCTAGCTACCTTCTTCAGAGAAAGGGAAGACTCCCACCCATGGGAGGGCTGGATGCTGGGCCGCTGGGGACTTGCTGGACACTGCATGGAAATGGGGCTTCTTTCCTATTCCTCCAGCACCGCGCAGAGGGGCAGGGTAGTGAGACCGGAAGCCATGGGTAAGGTCCAGTCTTCAGAGACGGGTGGAACTAGGCTCTCCCGCCCGCAGGCCGGGAACTGGCTGTTCTCGACTCTATCAGGGCCACACTACGGGGCTGGGGACAGAGTGAGGGTCCGTGGCCTAAGAAAGAGGTAGCCAAGGTGTCCAGCCCGGCCTCGAGAAGGCACCTCCAGCCCAGAGAAAGGAAGGGATCTGGCTCAGAAGGGGCCAGGGCCGTGGCTCCTGGCTGCCACCTGAGCTGGGGCTGAGGCAGGTGCGGCCACCTGTTGGCTTCTACCTCCTGAGGGATTCCCCACCCAGGGGCTTTGATAAGAAGCCCAGTCCCAAAGCTGTTGAAATAAAGAATCAAAGAAACTTATGTTCAAGTAGTAAAGCCCATTTATAAAAACTTGTCAGGCAAATAGTGAAAGTTTTTGACACATTTTCACTACAAAACAGATGCTCTCAGATCCCACTGAACAGACACCGGCAGGGAGACATGAATCCAAAATAAGATCCTCTCTGACCACCCACCCACTCTGCAAGGAGGAATTTATTGGAAAAATGCTGCAGCGACTAGAGAGTTAGTACAGTGGGGGCACCTGCCTTGTATGGCACCAATCCACATTTGATCCCTGGCATCTCCCAATATGGTCCCCTCAGCCTCACACAGAGTGAACCCTGAGATCAGAGCCAAGAATAAGTCCAAGAACCACCAGGTAAGTGTGACCCCAAAAACAAATGAACAATGCCAAATTATGGCGTTCTTCATAGAGGGCCCATAGAATTTTAGCTGTAATTGAGAGAAAAATTGAGAGATGGGAGGAGTATTAGCAAATTACGAACTGCATTCACTGAGGCGACGTTCTGAACATCTATATTAACATTATTCGAGATATGCATTCCAAAGGTGGGAGAACATTCTGGTGTGCTGTTTACAGGAAAAGCATTTGGTGAACTTGTGGAGCTTGTCTTGTCTTGAAGTCGCCCTTTTAGTCCTTCAAGAAACCTGACTATGATAGCTCTGTAACTGTGTTTCTCACAGTAGATTCAATGAAAGGCAGACAGACAGACAAACAGACAGACAGAAAGCAAGTAAATGGGGCAAGCAAGCGTTTTCTGAGTAGCAGGTTAGGGTCCTGTGTACTGGCACCTTTTTTTTGTTTTGTTTTTGAGGCAGTGGCAGGAATTAAACCCCAGGGAGCCTTACATGTAAACGAAATAGCTATCCCTCGAGGCCCCCTTATGATCCCGTTTCATTTTTTATTTTTGGTTAGGGGTGGCCATACTCAGGACTTACTTCATGGCTGTGTGCTCAGGGATTACTCCTGGCAATACATGGAGAGAACATGTGTTGGGAATGAGTCAGACTGGCCACATGAAAGCAAGTCCCTGTACCCCCTGTACTGTTAATCCATTCCTGTAATCTTATGCTTGTTTGTTTTAATAATTGTGTTGACTCATGGTTTTTTTTTTTTTTTTTAAAACTTCACATTAAAACTGTGTCATAGCAATAGATTATTCAGTGTGTGGTTAGGGACAAGTTCAAACAGAGGTTGAGAAAAATTTAAAATAAGTGTTGTCCCTGGTGCAATGGTGGAGGAATTTGGGGTTGACTCAGAAGGAAACCAACTACATTCCTGAAACTCAGAAAGTCAGTGCAAGAACAGAAACAGGTATAGCATGCGGGCTCTCAGACGCTGTTAGGAAGCTGGAACTCAGCTCTCCCAGGCTCAGCTGACCATGGGGCCCCAGGTGGACAGATGGGTTTGGGAGTGGGCCCATCACCTCTGGGAGTCCCGAAGAAGCCGGATGAGACTCACCCACCACATTAGCCGCCATATTCGCTGTCTGGATGCTGACCATGAGGCCCCAACGACTGGCGCAGTCCATCAAACTAGTGGAAACAGTTATGTCCTTTAATGTACTGCATTCTCGATGTGTAGGAAAGGTAGGCGGAGGGAGAGATAGAGAGGAGAGAAAAGACATAGAGACCAGCCAAGTAGTTGAGGTGTGGGAGGGTGAGGTGTGGGGGCATTGGGATGGGAGATGGGTTCGGTTGAGGGATGTGGTGTTGAAACACTGTAGAACCAAACCTCGTCATGAGCATCTTGCAATTGTGGCGCCTAAAAGTGGTGAAAATGAAAAATTTTGAAGAAAAAAACCAGAAATCGACCAGATTTGCCCATAACAAACCAGAAAAGCCATGACTTCATCAATACCACGTTATATGAGCTATACGATCAATATAATTCAGTGCCAGCTAAGGGAGCAGGCATGGGATTGGGGGGTGGGTAGGAATGAGGGTCTGGTGGCGGAACACTGGTGGTGGGATTGGTGCTGAATGACGAAACTTTCTAACAACTGCATTCAGAAAAACTTTGTACTTTGTAAGTCAGTGTTTAAATAAAAGACCAAAATAAAAACTGTGCCTGCAAAGTCGTTCATACATTTGCTGAGGGCATTCAGTGTTCCGAATATCGCTCCCACCACCAGAGTGATTTCTCCACCAAGTCCCCATTTGTCAACATCCCCTAAACCTGACCCTAGCAGGAATAAAATAATTCTATTTTCTATTGCTTGATCATGGTGTAGGTGTTTCTCTGGCTTCTTATGTGGTTCTATTGGGGTGGTGGGCCAGGGCCAGACCTAATTCCCTCCTGGACACCTCATGATCGGCCGAGCACAGGGAGAGCCCATAGCAGCTCTGTTTTTGCAGGGCAGGAGCCCCTGCACCATGAGGAAAGCTTATTTTCAACGCCCAGACCTACACAGCCCACTAGAGCTCCACCTAAGAGAAAAGCTGTCTCAAGCCTGGCCTATCAGAGCCCCACCCTAGAGAAGCTCATTTCAAGCCCAGGTATGCTGGTCTCGAGGGCTAAAGGCCCGGGCTCTCATGGAGATGGAGCTGGTCCCTCCCCCACCACACTATCCTCCCGGAGGCCTGGTGGACCCACCCACAAACTGCTCCTGGGCTGTCAGCTGTGAAACCAGAGACACCAGATATAGGCTGGGGCAGAGTTGCTAATGGCTCTGTTGCACACGGCCGCTTAGGCCACATGTTAATTTTAGTAAATGCAAGAACTGAGAGTGTCTGCACAGCAGAGCTCGGGCGTTACTCGTGTTGTATCTAATATGCCAAAAATAGTAACAATAATAGACCCATTCCCATCATCTGAACGAATGGTTTGGGGGTCTTTGTGTTCCTGGAGCAAACAGAGGCCCTTTGTGCTACACTAGCACGCTACAGGCAATGAATGGAGACATTTATTGTGCCCGCTGACAAAATTGATGAACTGGAAGACAAGTGACATTGTTGATACAGCTAAATGGCTTAGGTAATTTAAAAAGTACTTCAAATTTTTCAATAAAAGAAAATTCTGTGAAAATTATTATCTCACCATGGGGGGTCAAGTAAGTCCTTGTCTGGGGGGTTTATGACTAAGTCATTTGTTCCTAGTTATGATTCTCTGTTATCATCTTTGTTTCCTGAGCTAGTTGGCTTGGAGGCTACTTTCCATCTAGTTCCGCAGTATAACTCCTGGGCTGTCAGCCTGGTGGAGCTTGGAGGTGCACACACGGCTGTGTGCTCCAGGAGCACGGGCTGATGGTAGTGGACTGTGGGATGGGCGGGGTTGAGGGGGGCTTCAGGAAACATGGGATGGGGGTCCTGGGAGGCTTCCCTGTCCTCTATTCTGAGACCAGAGTTTGCAGCCTGAAAACCATGGTACCTGGGATTTTTTAGCTTGGTGGCCCTGCAAGAGACAGTAGGTAAGTGCAGGCCAACATTTGCATGGCTGTCCTGGCAGGTCTGTGGGGTGTGTGCAGCTGCCGGGTCCTTGGCAGGGTGGGACTCCAGCCCAGCCCCCTCCTGAGTGCAATCGAAAGACATCTGTGGGTTCTTAATTTTAGAAGTAGCCTCGGCTTGTATCTCTTCAGAGATTTAGCCATGAATCGTAGAGCTGGATCGGGTGAGGAGTCTACATGGGGTGGTCGTGGGGCCTACATTTTAAAGGTTATAACTCTTGCACGAGTACACTATGTACCTAATGTTACCTAACAAAGTGCAATTCTGGACAGGGTAAATTCTTCAAACAATAACACTTAACACTCATAGTTTCTTTATACAGGATTTCATAACCCACTTATGCAATTTTAGAGTCCAAAAATCATAGTCAGGTGTCAGGGTCTTTGTGGGCGTCTTCTCGGAAGGTACAGTTTAAACAGGCCAAAAAATACTGCAGAGATGTCTGGTTTACGTGCCTGATGGCCAGAGGCTCTCCGCTTCGCAGACTCCCACCATGGTGGGGCTGTGGAGGTGGAGGTGTAGAGTGCCAGGTGGTGGTTTTAAAATACTCCGCCCTGAAGCAGGAAAAATCAATCAGCAGGTAGAAGGGCTGGCTGGGTGGGGCCTTGATACATGGCCCCCAGTGCAAGCAGAGAGACAGACAGAGAAGCAGAGGCGTGAGGCCGGGCTCTGATCCATTTTCTTTTTTTGCACGGCCTGAGGTGCTGCCTCTCCTCCGGGGCTTTAGAACCAGGATGGTCCGCCCCCCTCCCCCACCCATCCTTGCTACTACACCTGCCTCTCTCCCCATTAGATCCCAGAGGCCAGGTAGGCCTACATATGCCAGGTCAGGCTTAGAACAGGCGAGCAATCCGGCACAGGGGCAGAATACAGGCTGGGCTCGCACCCTGGTAACTCAGGTATAGGCTGCGTGGACGCCAGGAAGGAAATGAAGTGCTGAACCCAGGACTCTCACCCACGCACACAGGGCCTTGCCGGAGTAGGAAACCTGGGAGTAGGCAAGAGAAACTATTGGGGTACAGCGGGGAGCCCCAGCAACAGTGTGGAGGACAGGATCCGCTCCGCATATACTATGGCCATCTCCAGGAAAGCACATAAGATAGAGCAGTGCAGGGGACAGGAGCAGTGACATCATCCACGGAGTTAGCAGACAGAGGGGGACAGTACAAGAAGTCACCCACTGGACCTCGCAGTTGGGAACAGAGCCGAATGATCCTGAGCACAGAGCCAGTACTCACACTCTGAACACCACTGCGCCTAAAAGCAAAAATTAAAATAAGTAAATAAAGAAGCGATTTTAAGGCCGACAGCCCCTGCCGCAGGCACTAATTCGATGGCAGCGTTATTTGGAGCTGGGAGACTGTCCTCCTCCCTCCTCCTCCTGCCGCCTGAGTCCCCAAACCTGAAAGAATCTGCAGCTTCACCTGTCCACCCAGCATGCTGCCTGCCAAGACTTGTAAATACTCACTCAGACTGTGATTTCCACCCAGCCTTCACGGCCTCGCGGATACTCCACCACCTTCCGTCCGCTGTTTCCTGTACATCGCCTCAGGGAGGGGCTCTGAGTGACTGGGCATGGCTGCTGAGGTTTGTCTGTATTTAACAAGAGACAGGCTCCCAGGGGAGGCCTGTCTGCCCCAGATCCCTCCTCCCAAGCCCTCGCTGAGAGACTGCTTTCACCTAGCTTCTGGGATGTCAAGGAGATTTCTGCTGAAATCCTTCCTCCCTCCGGAGCTGGGCCCAGATACTCCGGCACCGCCTTCCTCCTCTTTCATCAGCCTTCCTCTGGGAAGCTCTCTTCCGCCCGGAACACGGGTGCCTCATCTCTAAAGTGGGCGGAATCTCATGACCAGCAGAAAGGTATGATTGGAGCAGATGAATATGCTGCTATTTCAAGTGTTAGAATGATGCCCAGGCTTCCACGGCAGCTGGTGGAGGCGCAGCCCGCTAATCGCTTCTCTCAACCCCAAACATTCCGCTGCCTCTGTCCAGGATCCCAGAAGTCTGGGCCCATGGGATTGGGTTTTAGGACTGGGACTGCCAGGTGCGGCAATCCTTGCAGTACTGGCTGGAGCTGGGATACAGGGTGTGGGCGCTTGCTAGCCTTGCTCAGCACCTGTCTCCACCTTGGCTCCCCATGTGGCTTCCAAGCCTGCTCAGTTTCTGAGCAGAGGCAGGAGGAGGCCCTAGCATTGCTGGGTGTGGCCCCCAAAAGGAAAATATTTCAGTATTGCCTGTGCCAGGAGAAGCCAGGTAAAACAGGAATTGTTCCCGCCACAATAGTTCCGAGGAGCCAGAGAAACTGTCATTTTTCTTCTTCACATTCAACTGCATGGGCCTCTGAGGCTGGTTTTCTGGGGTCAGAGACCAGCCCTGGGCTGGCCTCTCTCCCTCTTTACTTCAGTCCTGTTTTCTCCAGAGATCCCAGACAGGGCTAGTGTTCGTAAAAAAGCCCGCTGCTCTTGAACTTCGTGGCCTCCTGTGGCCATTGATGTCACTGTGATTTTATGTACGTACAAAGGGTCAACCTGCTGGTCACCTGCCCTGAGCCATCTGTCACATGGGCTGATTCAAGGGTACAGCTCACCCACAGTAGAGGGTCAGGTGCAAGCCAGCAAGGCTGGTGGCCGGGCCTGGAAAGGTCCAAGGGTGGAGAGAATCGTTGGAGCCGCTAAGCTCCGCGCCAAACACACACTTGGAGAGAATACATCAGCTGCTCGCTCAGTGACAGTTAAGTGGGGCCCTCCCATATATACTTGTTTTGCGACGAATTCTCCTGGTAAGCTAGAAATGCTACGGTAGGAACCTGTTAGCTAGTTAGCTAGTCGGTTAGCTAGTTAAGCAGCTGGTTGGCTAGTTGGTTGCGGGTGGTGTTGGTTGGCTGGTTGGTTGGTTGGGTTGGTTGGTTGGTTGGTTGGTTAGTCATTGCCTATTTTACTATAGTTAGCCATTGCCTATTAACCAAAGCATCCAAGTGCTCGGGACATAGTAGATACTCAGTAAATACTCTGCGACCTGGATGAAGTTGGCAGAGCCTTGCAGGAGAGCAGGAGCGTGGGTTGTTTGGAACACACATACAGAGGGAATGAACCAGAGATACTCAAGCCCTCCATTTTTCAAAAAATAATTACTCAGTGTGCCCCGGAAATAGCTTCCAGAAGAACAGACAGAGCACCTCCCTGCAACTGTGGGCTGTTACTGCCTCCTGAATTGTTCTGAGCCCTGGGAGGGGTGGAGGATGGGGTATATTTCCTTTGGGAAACACCGCATAAACTTTCAATCCAGCCATTGCATCCACTCCATTCTAGCCCCATAGTCACGGCTCACCTAAGAAAGTTGAGAAACATGGGCCATGGGAGGTGGGGTAGAGGGAAGGACAGGGCATGCCCAGGTGTCTAGGCATTCTCTTGGCTCTACTCTTAGCTCCTGGCAGGCGCAGGGGACCATATGAGGTGTTATAGGCCAGCTGGGAGCAAGGCAGGTGCCCACCTGCTGTGCCAGCATTCCTGGAGAAATATGCTTTCGCCCAGTGTGCTACAGGACCAGAGAAGCTCAGTTAATCTTAATGTTGAGGTTTTGGAAAGGGGGAGGATGCAGGAGAAGAAGAACTAGTTGTTCCTACTCAGAAGAGATGGCTCAAGGTGGCCTGGGCATTTCTGGGTTGTAGAGAGTTTAACTGGCTGGAAGGACAGTTTATATGCAGGAGGGTCAGGCTTGATCTCCATCTCCTATGGTCTCCCCAAACACTGTCAGGACTGACTCCCAAATACTGAGCTACAGGCTGAGTGTGGGCAAGTTCCTGCTGGTTTTCAACGAGAGCTCAAGAGCCTGGCAGGGCGGGGTGGTGGTGGCTGGAATAAAATTCACAGTGTACTTTATAACACGCTTTGGGAGAAAGAATATTCTTGTTGAGTAGCCCTCTCGGTTTATAGCTAAGAAACAGGTCTTGAAAAGTGAAGTGAACTTTGTGAAGTGATTTGCTCAAGAACTTTTAACACAAAACTGCTTATATTCCAGATAACTTTCTTCCTGCCAAGTCACAGCTGAAGACAAGGGACTCATTAGGGTAGGGCAGGGGTGGGGGGGTCTTAGGGGGAGAATGATTAGAAATGCTCATTCCTAGCGGTTCCCACTGGGTGGACACAGAAAGCTGTGTTTCAAGACCTCACCTCAGCCCTCTGCCCCCTCCTGACTCCCCATACTTCTGACACACACCCACCTTTGTTTAGGCAAATAGCTGAAATCTCTAACTGCTCATATTAGTCATGATTTTTCCTGAGCTCCTAAAATATCCTTTCCTGCTCTCAGTGATCATTTACAGACAAGCCGCAAAGTTAAGGGCTATGAAGACCAACAGAAGAGAAGGCTTTGTAGCCCAGAGAAGCTTCGTGAGCCTACAGGCGCCTCCAGAGAACCGGCTTATAGGCTCAAGTGGCAGCCAATCTGGCCTGGTGGACCAGCTGGCAATTAGTTGTCATTTCTCCAAAAAAGCCAAATAACCACTGTGGCTGCTAGCCTGTACTCCTAAAGAGATCAGTTCATCTTTTCTCACAGTTTTTACAAGCCAACCATTTCCTCTCCACGGAGGACCTGAAGATTTATATGTATGTATGTATGTATGTATGTATGTATGTATGCATGTATGTATGTGTGCATGTGTATGTATAGCGCAAGAGCATGTGAGTGCATGCGCAGGAATGTATGTGTGTAAAAGGGTGCATGCATGTATGTATGTATGTATGTATGTATTTTAGTGAAGCAAGGCTTATTGAACCAAAACTTGCTCAGCTGTGGAAGAGATAATCCTGTTCGGGATGCTTCCACTGGCTACACCAGAACCAAAGGGCGAGAAACAGAGATAAACAAGTGACATAGTTTTCATGGGAGAATGGACTTGAAGAGCAAACCTTTTGTTTGTTCATTTTGGGGTCGCTGACCAGGCAGTGCTGAGGGCTTACCCTGGCTCTACACTCAGGACTCACCCCAGCCAGTCAGTGGGGACAGGTCTTGGATATGGGGTGCCGGGATTGAACCTGGGCCAGTTGCATGCAAGACAAATGTCCTACCTACTGTACTATCACTACCGCGTCTGAAGATCTTCACAGCTTTTTCTCTTCTCTGCTCGCTTCCTTTTGCTTTTAAAGCACATATCTGAAGTAGAGCAGCAGCTCTGCTGTGTCTTCTCTACGAAGGTTCGCAGAAACTAGAAGTGACAACTCCAGGAGTAGCCGGCTTTGCCTAGTGAGTTTGAGATTCTACTCATCAGGGTCTCCTCCATGTTCCAACTCCAGAAAGCCTCTGCTGACTAATCCCAAAGAGCCCTGACAGGGATCTCATGTTGTCCACCGCAGCCTGGACTCTTAATAACTTGTTGCATCCTTCGATCTGATCCTGCTCCTCCAGAGCCCTTCAATTGACCATGTGCTCCCTGGAGTATTGATAAACAGACTGCCTGATCCATTGAAAGCAAGACACTACTCCCCACCTGGGCACAGCTTCCATGAGAGTTACAGCTCCACAGCACATGGAGATTGCAGTCAATTACCTGTGAAGGATGCAAGAATCTGTAAACCCAATCTACAAAGAGAAGCTAAGAAAGCCCCAACTGGAAAGAGAACAGGTTGTCAGGGAAGGTCAGCCAACTTTAATTTGTCCTTCTACAGTGATCCCTTAGGAGAAATGATACAGGCACAGGCCACAGGCTGTGCTTGCTGTGATTCCTCCTCCCTCTACTCCTTCCATCAATCCTCCATCCTCCCACTCACCTCCATCCCTCCCTCCACCTACCTATCCTTCCCCACCTTCCCACTTACTTTCCTTCTTCTATTCCTTCTTCCTCCATCTCTCTCTCCATCTCTCTTCTCCCTCCATCCATCCCTCCTTCCTCCATCCCCTCCTCTTCTCATCCCTCCATCCCTGCTTTATCCCTCTCCCTCCTCTCCAATTATCTTGTATCTCAGAAGTAGTCTCTGAAATGATTATAGATGTAATCAACCCAAAGCTATCACTTGATGAATATACACAGGGCATACAAGACCTCCTACAGCTCAAAGAGAGAAGAGAGTGAAGAAAGAGAGAGAGAAAGAGACTACCACCCCAAAAAGCAAATGACTTGACAGGTAGCAAGAGAATTAAGAAAAGAAATGCCAACCCCATCTGACCAGGCACGGCCCTGTTTACTTCTCAGGCTCCATCTCTGGAGAAGGCCACCACTGAGCAGTATTGATTAGGTTCCAGGCTCCCCTGCCAGCAGAATCCATAAGGCTGAACAAAGATGCACCAGAGTCAATTTTCCATTCTAACAGGAGCGAGTCTAACAGGTTCTTTTGCAGGAGCCGTTTGGGCCTAGGTGTAAATTCTCTGGGAGAGAGGAAACTCCAAGTGTGACTCAGGAACATGCGTGAAGGGCTTAGAGAGCTGAGATTTGCTTCTATGAAGGTTAGCTTTTCCATGAAGGTTAGCAAACTGGAAAGCACAAATCCAGGAGGGAGCCAGCTTAAGTTTGGGGTGAGCTCTGTAGATCTCTACTCATCAGGGTCTCCATGTGTTCCAACTCCAGAAAGCCCTCTGCTGATCAACCCAAAGAGCCCTGACACAGGGATCTCATGCCATCCATCTGCCTTAGCCTGGACTCTTTACTAACTCATATCATCTTTTGACTTGGAGAGGTGGGATTAGCCTGTATGCTGGGTCATTTCAGAAGGGCTGCCATCAGTCAGCCAATCAATGGGTTCCTGGGTCCGTCTTTTCACTTTTCGGGCCAAGAGGAAGGCACACCTGTGCCTGCCGCTTCTTCCTGGCTCCTGGAGCCTCAAATCACCCTGTAGTTCTCAGGAGACCATTTGTGGTTCCAGGGATTGGACTCAGGTCTGCTTAGTGAGGCTAGTGCCTTGCCGCTGTATTATCTCCCAGTCTCCAGTCTTTAGGAGTACTTCTCCCAGTGCCCAGGAATGCCAATTACAGACGCGTGACTACCAATTGGCTGAAGGCCTTTACTAAAAGGGCATGTACCCGGCCCACTGACAAAGGTTCTCCGAAGGCTGACCAGTGATGCAGAAAGAGAAGCAGGCCCAGCTCTCGCCAGTCCAGGGCCATGCCTGGGAGTGACTCCAGCCAAGGGGAGGAAGGAAAATTCAGGGGTTCTCAAATTAGAGTTTGGGAGGTCTGTTGCCCTTGTCTGAAAGGACAGAGGGCAGCAGGACGAGGCTCTGGGGGACGGGACTGTGCTCTGAGACTTGGGTGCAGAGAAGACCCACTCAGCAGCACAAACAGGGGTCACACCAAGCAGAGGTGGGATGGGAAAGACGGAAACTAGGGCAGAGGGGGACTGTCGTACTCACTTGGGGTTGACAGTCAGGTCGTGGCCAGCAGGAGCGAGCGTCCTCCTTTGGGAAAAGCAGAAATGGCCTCTTGGGGCAGAGCCAGGAAATGCCAATAGCACACAATAAGTGTGTGAGTCTTCAGGCCCTGGACTCCTTCAGGAAATGGGCTTCAGGCCCACGACAGATACCAAAATCCAACAGAATGTGTAAATCTCTGTGCAAAGTGGACTAGTACTTATGTATAAATCAGGCTCATCCTCTTCTCATTATCTTTTTAAAATTGATTTTTATTAAAAACAGCATTTACAAAGCTGTTCATTAAACATTTGTTTCGAGCATTATGTTCCAGCACCACCAGTGTGATTTTTTAAATTATTTTATTGTAACACCATGAGACAGACATTTACAAAGTTGGTTGGGTCTCAGTTATACAATGTTGCAGCACCCATCCTCCACCAGTGCACATTTCCCAACACCAATGTCTGCAGATTCTCCAATTCTCCCCTCAGCCTGCCTCTATGGCAGCCTCTCCCTCTACTCTTCTTCTCCTCCTTCTTCTTCTCTCTTCTTCTTCTCTCTTTCTTCTCTTGCTTTCTTCCTCTCTTCTTTCCTCCTCCTCCTCCTCTTCCCTCCCTCCTCCCTCCTCCTTTCTCCTCTCTCCTTCCTCTTCTTCCTCCTTTCCTCCTCCTTCTCTCCTCCTCCTTTCTCTCCCCTTTCCTCCTTCTTCCTCTCTTCCTCCTCCTCCTCTCCTCCTCTCTCCTCCTTTCCTCCCTCCCTCCTCTCTTCCTCCTCCTCCTCCTCCTTTTCTCCTCCTCTGCTTCCTCCTCCTCCTCCTTCCCTCCTCCTCCTCTCCTCCTCCTCTTCCTCCTCCTCCTCCTCTTCTTCCTCCTCCTCTTCCTTCTTCTTCCTCCCTCTTCTCTCCTCCTCCTCTTCCCTCCTCTCTTCCTCCTCCTCCTCCTCCTCCACCATTTAATGCTCAGTTCTAGCCAGGCATTACCATTTCCAGCCATTAGTACACACTCAGTGTGATTTTTGCCCCACCAATATCCCCAGTTGTCCCAACAGATCCCTTTAGGGCACATAACAAATTTACTTCACACTGCTTATTTCAACAAAAACTTTAAGAAATGGAAAATAAAGTGTTCAGAAAATAAACCAGTAAGAGTTTCATTTATGATTACTGTATGATTTTACTCCATATAAATAAGAAAATTAAACCATCTAATAATAAAATGGATTCTACATACATATATATTTCCAACTCTGGAAATTAAATTACAATACATTAAATTTTATTTTATACTTGGAGCTCATGGTAATAATCATGTTTCACCTGTGATTAATAAAACTTTAAAGCAGTTCCATGTTAACATGTTGTGAAGTTTACACGTACTAGATAAGGTCTACATTATAAATTCTAAACTTTATATAAACACTAGATTTGAAAAGTTGTTCTTGAGGATTGTTACAGCCTTCAAAGTGCAACACCACTCTAACACCCTTTATACCTTCTCTCCACCATTGTCTCACCTTCAACTAATCCCTGGCTCGCCCTCATCGCCGGCTCTCAATAATTTAGTTTATATAGCTTGTTATCAATATTTTTCTAACAGAATAGGAAAATATAGTCTCTTAGAAGAAAATTAGTATCAACTGTTGTATCTCACCATGCAGACACATCTTAGCATGAGAGAGTATTAGGATGTTACAAGTTAAGCCTCCTGTGTTCACATTTTGTTAATCGAGATTGGATGTAATCGACATTACATCCCACCCACTCTGGTGTGTCACTACTACTGGTGTTGTAGAGCGAGATGTCACAGCAGGGGCCGAGCGATAGCCCAGTGGGTAGGGCGCTTGCCTGTATGCATGCATGCTGGCCTGGCCCGATCCCCGCATCCCAGCTATGGTTCCCCAAGCACCGCTGGGAGCGCGATTCCTGAGTGCAGAGCCAGGAGAAACCCCTGAGTACTGTCGTGACCCAAACAGCAAAAAAATGTCACATGGTGGAAGTCCAGAAGTTTTAACTCAGGTAAGAGCTGGAGTTAAAATTCTTGAACTGGTGGTGGCTTTGGGCTGTAGATGTAACTGCCGGGACTTCTGGAAGTACTGGAAGGTGGGGGAAGGCAGCCCATCCTGAGTCAGAGAAAGCCTGGTGTGTTTTCAGTCACAAAAACTGCATGCTTGAATTTTTAGCAGGTTAATTTCTTGGGCGATGTTTGTCCTGATACAGTGGAATCTGGCTGGGACAGAAGTGATTTTGAGTGGAGCAAGTGGCCATTGGGCTCTGTTTGGGCAGACACTGGGCTGACTCTGCACCCCCTCATGCGATGTCCTGATGTCTCAGCCATAGGCTGGTGTCTGAAAATTTTCTGCTACTTGCTGATCTCTTTGGATAATTATTTAAGAGTCCCTGAGCAAAGCTGGTGCATGAGCTATGTAGACTTGGAGGTGAATTGTGGGTGTCACTTTAGTAAGCTTTCTGAAGTATAAGAGTTGTAGGGTATCCCATACTGACGCCAAGAAAACCTGGAAGAGTTCAGTCACAATACAAAACCTGTATATCATATGATAACTTAAATGTATGTATTGCAAGCTTGCAAAGACACAATGTGTAAGAGATAGAGAGAGAGAGAGAGAGAGAGAGAGAGAGAGAGATGTGCCCTTGCCATGAGCCTGGGGAAGGGAGAGAGGGAATCAGGAGACATTGGTGGTGGGAAATGGGCACTGTGGGAGGGATGGGTGCTGGAACACTGTATGACTGAAACCCAAAACGAACATCTTTGTAACTGTATCTCACAGTTGTGTAATAAAATTTTTTAAAACCCTGTATACTTGAATTTTTTCGTGCTTAGTTTCTTTGTGAAGTCTATCTTGAGAGAGTTCCCTCCCATTATCTTTAAATTCTCTCAGATGGCCTTTAATGCCTAATACACTCAAAGGCTCTATAGTGGCTATTCTGTGTTGCTTAGGATTGTGTTTTGAGAAATACAAATCTGTACTCTGCGCCTGTCTATGAGTCGACCAGAGGGAGCAGATTGCGTAGGGGATGGATCACGTGGTGAGTTCTCAGCACTCTAGAATACTTGTGTCTTCCTTCTTAAGCAGATGGGGAGACTGGAGGTGCGGGAGGGCAAGTGAGTTGTCAAGGTCGTCTAGGATGTAAGTGGTAAACCTGACAGGGTTCCAGCATCTTTCCAGGTCCAAATCAGATTCACGTATGTGATCTGGTCTCCATCAGGAAGCCAGCATGAGGGAGAGAGTCCCAGGTCCCAGGTCACAACATCTGGTTGCTTTCAGCCTGAAGCATCCATCAGCCATGGTGAGGCTAATACTGGGGACAGCCGGTAGCATGGACGGGTATCCGAGACGGCTTTGGGGCTGTGTGTTCTCACGCTCCAGTTCTTGGGGGAGAAAGAGGGTCCCTGAAAAGTGCCCTTTGTTTGTTTGAGCTGAGTCTCGATGCAGGGTAAACTCTGTGTGTGTGTGTGTGTGTGTGTGTAAAAGGTCATAGTATATACATACACACACATACTACAAGCTTAAGTAAGAGAGAGAGAGAAAGAGAGAGAGATGGAGAATGACATCCACATAATTCTTCCTTCTTGACTAGCACAAAGGCAGAGTCTTTATGCTGAGCCGATCAATGGCCAGTCAGAGCAGCCTTTCATCCATGAAAAATCAATTAGTCTGAACCAGCAAAGAGAAACTGCAGAGCGCCGAAAGTGATGGAACCAACTCCACTTGGAAAGCTTTAAGTTTGACAGTTATTCATTTAACCTTCAAAGGAACCCCTGAGATTTAGGAGAGGCTGACACATTCGCCAACGACAAAAAGCCAATAGGTAAGAGAAAAAAATCTGGGGGTGTGGAAAGAGACCTGGGCTTCATGGCTGGTACTCTCCCACTGTGCAGCCCATAAGGCGGCAGGGCTCGGTCTTCTCACCTGTAGAATGGGAGCAGGGACAGAGCCAGGAGCACTGCTAGTGCTCCTGTCCATGACAGCTGTGGGTGCCGCTGCTGCCCCTAGCAGCCTCCTGAGTGCAGGGGCCAACTGCCCAGCCCCTGCCCCCTCTCCTCTAACAACACAGGCTGGTGGTCCTTCCAGCCCCGCCTCCTCTCAGCTCCCACCCCAGGCATCTCTGCTTTCTTGCTTCCCTGGCAGGAAGATGGAGCTGCGAGGCCCTGTAGTATCTGTCCCGCAGCCCTCCTGCCCCATCTGGTGAGAGGGGGAGAGCAGGGCAGATGGCAAGCAGAGCTGCCTCTCCCGAGGTCGGTGCCCGTCATCCGCACCTCCTCTGGCTGCAGGCTGTCTTGGCTACCAACAGCTCTGCCGCCTCCGCCAAATGCCCTTCGCAGAGATCCGAATTTGTTTTTACGCTGCTTCGGCTTTGAAGTTCGAGTTGGTACTAATCCTGCCGCAGGACAAATTCCAATTCTCTTCTGCTTCTGATTCTCCTGGCACTGGGTCTGAGCAAAAAAAAAAAAAAAAACCCTCACAGGTCCACTCTGCCCCCAGGCTGTCAGCAACCTGTGGCCAGGGCAAAAGTCCACTTTAGGAATGCTGCCCAGTGCGCTCTGGAGTGAGCCACCAACTGACTCTGTTTCTTCCGGGCCTGTAGGAGATCACAGGGGGAAAGGAGGTGGGTGGAGCCGAAGGGTGACCTCTGGGGATTGATCATCCCAATCTTCTCCATCAGAGTTGGCACAGCACAGCCCACAAATCCCACCTAGCTGTCTGTTTTTGTAAATAAAATTTTATTGGAACACAGCCAAGCCTATTTGTGGTAGCTGCTTTGGTTCTACAGAGTCACATATGTCGCCAATAGAGACCATATGTGGCCTACAAAGCCTTAAATATTTACTATCTGGCCTTAACCGAAAGACCCTGCCTTCGCCTTACATTGAAATTGCCACCCTCACGGGTTAGTGCGGTGGGGACATGGGTCAGTCTCTAGCCAGTTACAGCCAGGCCTGGAATTCAGAACTGTCCAACTGTCAGGACGTGAACATAAAATAATAAATTCCACATCATCCGGCAGGGCAGAGTCCACCATAACTACCTACAGATGGTCCCATCATGAAATGCAGAGCTGGGATAAATAAGAGCAAGAGCATCAGCCTATCTAAATCCATCCAGGCCAGATCAGGGAGCGGGAGTTACAGGAATCGCCTAGTCCTCAGAGGACTGGGCTACGGGATAGCTGCTCAGAGGGGCTGCACTGTACCCAACACTGTTTTGACAGTGTAGTGGGAAGGCCAGGACTGAGAATGGGGCCTGATTCACTTATTTGAAAGATGAGTTCTGACTCTGTGCTTCAGGGAGCCCATGGTTCCAGGCGGTCTTGCTAGTGAGGGTCAGTACTCAGCCCCAAAGACAGGTTTGTCCCTTGAGTCTAATCTTATGTCCCATGGCTTTTGGTCAGACTGCAAGTTGCTCAGGGGTTCTCCTGGCCGTGCACTCAGGAATTACCCTGGCAGTGCTCGGGGACCATAAGGGGATGCTGGAGATCGAACTAGAGTTGGTGGTAAGGCAATGCCCTCCCTCACTGTGCTATCACCCAGCCTCAATCTTAGTCTCTTAAAGACCCAGATTTAGGGCCAGAGAGAGTTCAGTGGGCAAGGCTCTTGGTACCTTACATGCAGATAACTCAGGTCCTATCCTCCAGCACTACATAGCCTCCCAAGCAGCACCAGAACTGAGCCTGAGCACAGAGCCAGGAGTAAGTCCTGAGCACTGTTGGGGGTAGTCCCCAAACGAACTAACTAAAGAATAAATTTAACGCCATACCCTGCCACTTTCAGGTCTTCCTTTGATAAATGCAAATAAGCGTGGGCCTCTGCATTTTTGTCCCAATTTCTTTTTTTCTTGCATTTTATGCAACATGATACTGTCAGATGGGGACCTGGGGATCCTGTCTCCTTATCTCTTTGGAGATATGAACTTCTCTTGAGGTATCTCTCTTGAAAATATGAAAAGATGGGTCTGTGAGTTCCATCTTTCCTGGTCTTCTGCCACAGAGACCTGCCTGAGGCTGAATGTCCGGTTCATGCCTGAGGACCCATATACTGATTGTAGGCAGTGGTCAGTCTGGTCTGTCCTCCACTGCTCACTCAAGAGAGGAGCATGGACCAGGTGAGTTCATTACATGTGATGGAACTGGCATGCAACCCGCCTACCCTTCATGGCAGTTCTTAGATGGGCAATGGAAGGCTGTGTGTGTATGTGTGTATGCAGGTGCGTGTGTGTGCATGTGTGTGCATGTGTGTGTGTATGTGTGTGTGCATGTGTGTATGTGCATGTGTGTGCATGTGTATCTGTGTGTTCGCCATTGTATGAGTTAAAATGCCATGAGAGAGCTGTAGGGTTGTACATCTGTGATCCCTCAATATCCGGGCACCAGTAAAGGGACCTGCCCCTGGGGCTTGGGTGTCAGTCAGTAAGACCAAGACAGAGTCTCGCATTTATGTAGCGCACTGGCATGAATTTCCTGGCTGCATTGCCCGCGGAGGGTGGATAATGCTGATGAATCGCGCGCTCTCAAAAATGATCAGGAGTTGGCCTCGATAATCCATCACATATAAAGATGCCTTTGAGGGCACCAGCCCTTACGATTGCTGGACGCCTAAGTCTTTATAAGGTTAGATTTGGGCCACATCCCACAAAAAGTGTTTGTCACAGAGTACCATCATGGTTAAGTACTGAAAGACCTGGCTCACAGAGCATGCTGGGATGAGGCCACAGACCTGTGTCCCATCACCGATAGCCCCAAGTCACCCACGCTAGTCTCCAAGCTAGGACGCCAGTGCTTATGGCAGCCATGCTCGGCTTCGAATCCAAGCAGCTGCCTGGATTTAAGCAAATGACTTGCCTTCACCACGTTGCAGACTGTCATCCCCAGGAAAGGGCTTGCTATTATTTCTTTCTCAGGATTGCCCTGAGATATGGGACAGTCCACTATTAAATATAGGGCCAGACATCAATCCTGGCCTTCCTAGCCACTCTCTACACTACAAAAAGCCAACAAGTCACTATGCTGGGAAGCGGATAGCAGTGAAGCAGAGGGCGGGGGCCAATAGTTAATCACTGGTCTGCACATTCACCTGCTGGGCTCAGACGAGAGCCTGGGTTCCCCATAGTGCCCCAGACAGCACAGGAGTCAGGGCTGTCTAATGGCTCATTTCTTTCCGCAGAGGGGCCAGCCACTGCTGGGCCATTCCTGGCTGTGCTAGGGCTTACCCTGGCTCTGCACTTAGGGAATCACTCCCGGACATATTATGTAGCAGAGGGACTGACCTGAGCGTCATCAGATATGGCGCGCCCTACCCACTGTATTGATCCTCCACCATTGTAATGAATCATTTTTTGAATCAGCCCTGAGTTAACCCTTTATAGAGGGAGAGTCCCAGTGTGGTGGACTTTGGGGGAACTCATTAAGAATCTACTTAAATGAGAACTCAACACTCTTTCTCGGAAAATAAATCCTAAAACAGGAGAAAGGGAAGGGAGTGAGAGAAGCTAGATTGGGAATAATGGCCCGAATGGGATTGGTCGGGATTCTGCTGCTCAGAGTGACCTTGCCCAGTCCCAGTGGA